>JAASGD010000772.1:0-16752 GCA_023334115.1 Globisporangium megalacanthum | reverse complement strand
GCTGGAGAGCGGCTCCGTCTCCGAAATTTTGGTCAGCACCGCGCGCAGGAACTCGTTTGACGTAGCTGAAGTGTTGCTGCCGAATCGGCGCTCCCAGTGAGCCAGTCCAGTTGAGGAGATGCACGCCATGATGTGGATGTTGGCGCCTTTCGACGCCGTGACGACCTTGCTGGTCCGCTGGCCGACAGGCGAGCGACCAGCCTTTCGAGCACACCAAACATTGTAATTAGTCTCATCACAGTAAAAGATATTTTTACCGGCAACTTGGTAGTGAACGAGCTTGAAGAGGAAGTCGAGTCCCTTCTCCTTGTTGATGTCGGTGTTCATTTGGTCGCTTTGCTGGTGTACAGCTTTCACTGTGTAGCCCAGTCCTTCTACGGCCTTCTTGACCGCACACCTGGACGTCGAACTCAGACTGCAGCGCGCCCGCCATTTCTGCCAGCGTGAGGTGGTAGTACTCGTCCATACGGCCGGCGAGGTACTTGCTCATGGCGTCTGTGATCTTGTGGTAGCGCAGGCCTCCGCGCTTGGACAGAGAAGCTGTCCAGCAGCCGCTCTTCCTTGCCTCGCTCACCCATTGCCACGCTGTCTTGTAGTTGATGTTCAACGCCTCTGCTACAGCGCGCCAGTCACCCTCGCCCTTCGCTGACGGGAGCACTCGCTGCTTGTCTGCGACCGCGATCTTCATCGCTGGGTGTGCGCAGGTGACTGTGTTTATGAGTGTGTGCGAGGTCCACGAGATGAGCGAAGGAATGGCTATGAAAAAACTCTACAGACAGAATATGGTTTGAAATATTCTACTGACAAGTGTTCTGTGACGGAATTTGGCATTCTGTGTCGGAGTTGGCTTTATCTGTGATGGAATTTGGGCGTTCTGTGACGGAACTGGAAATGGTGTAGAATCGTACTTTAACGTCTGCATCCGGACTTTACCATCTGCATTCGAACTTAACCGTCTGCATTGTGAGACCGAGAGAGCGACGTGTGCATGACGCCATGGACAAATTTGAACTGACAGTGCTTCATTCTTGACAGAAGATTGTTGTGTGGTTGTCATGGATAAAATCCAGTGTTACTTCAGGTTTTTGGCAGTCGTAGTCGTGTTTTATCGCAATCGACGGAAGGTTAGAGTAAAATGGAGCTGCCAAGTTGAAGTTGTCAAATGCCGGGACACTATTCGCCAAAAAGAATGAAATGACGTGATAGGATTCGCTGTAACAGTTTGTTTCCCCTTGGCTGATTCGCCAAAAAGAAAAGCATAGTTTTGTCAACAAAAACAGCTTGAAGCAACAAGCAAAGCCAGAGACGATGGCAAGTTCGAGAAGGTGCTCGTGTGTGTTGTGCAGACACCTTTGCACGGGAGTGTGTACTCGTGGTCTCTTTTTGTGTGTCTCCCTGTGTGTGCCGTGAGTTGTGCTGATGGAGATGGAGGTGAAGGCGAATGGGGGAGAATCACACTCGAACTCTGACTTGGTGGTCCGCTTGGACTTGGTTGTCAAGTATTATGCGAATGCGCTATTCTTGGAACTGGCGCGACAAGACCGCCAGGCTCGCGTCCTGAGGACAGCGACACACATGTCTGCGAGTACGAGTTCCAGTGAGTGCTGCTTGAAGCTGCTGCTGCTGGTGTTGTTTGCCTTGTTGCAAGGAAGTGTGTGACAGGTGGCGCAGTCGACTCGTTTCTGCAAGCTAGGGTTTTTTTTGTGGCTCCAGTCTCTCCCTCACTTGCTCGTTCTCTCGACTCAAACTGGAGGCCAGTTGTTCGGCTGCTGCTTGCTGTTGGCTGACTGGCTGGTTGGCTGGCTGGCTTGACTGGCTGGTTGTGTTGGCTCGGGCTTTTCGCGCGCCTCAGCTTCTGACCGAGTCTCCCGCTCTGTCTGCTGCTGTTGTTTGTCTGCGAGTTTTCGCCTACTTGAAGCGACTCGCTGAGCCACCAACTTCAAACAGCGACCAGCGATTCTCACAGCAAGCGTCCAAGCCTGCCTCGACGCGCTTGTCGCTTCACCCCCACCGCCACCACTCGCCCCGAACCTCATGCTTGCGATGGTCAACAGCGCCGACCTGCGCGTGAGCGAGCAGGAGAACTTCCCTGAGCACAAGAGCATCCCTGTGCCCGTGCTCGTGAGACACGAAGAGTACGCGGCAGCCGCCGTCAGCGCCGCCGCTGACAGCGCGTTCGACAGCGCACGCGCGATGCGCAGTCCGCTCGCGATCACGACCAACACGATCGGGAACCTCAGCAGCCTCGCGGCGGCGAGTGCCGACGCGAGCGGCGGCACGGAGTCGGACTCGTCGGCGTCACGAGCGCGCAAAGAGAAGCGGTCGACCAAGTCCAAGTGCCCACCAGGGCTGCGCAGCGGCAAGTGGACGCCGGAAGAAGAGGCGTTCACCAACATGATCATCCACTACTTTAAGCGCGGACTGCTCCACATTGAGGACGGCACGTCGCTGCGCTGGTACCTCGCGAAGCGGCTCAACTGCGAGGCGATGCGCGTGACGAAGAAGCTCAAAGGCAACAGCTCGATCGGCAAGCAGATCTTTCGCGCGCTCGAAAACAGCGAGGAGAACCAGCGCGCGATCGAGCTCGCGTCCGAAGACCTCGCGATCGTCGAGATGCTCTTCCACGACTCGCTCGCAGCGACCACGACCACGGCGGCGCAGCCGTCAAGCAGCGACTTTCCGACAACGATGGGCTCGTACGCGGCCCGTGTGAAGAAGCCAGCGTCGGTGGCTCGGGGTCCCGGGTTGTCTGTGTCATCGTCGTCGGCCGCGTTCTTTGCGAGGCACCAGCCGAGTGTCGAGGCAAAGAAACACACTGGCAGCCGACCGGCGTACAGCGAGGCCTTTCACCTCCCAGGAGTGCGGGCGGCCAGCGAAGACGCGAAGCTCTTGCTGAACTTCTTTATTGGAGCTGTCGGAGCTGTCACCAGTGACGACAGTGACGTTCTGATGACGAACGGTGCGGCGGCTGGTGAGCTAACGACGACTCCAAACAAGCGGCTCTTCAGTACCCTCGACACCACTGACACAGCGCCACGTCCGGTGCCTGAGCACGAGAACGACTATGGAGCTGCAGACAACGGCGACGAGACGGAAGACGACGACATGGCGACGCGTCCGCCGGCCAAGCGCATCGCGATCGAGAACCTCATGGGCTAGTGCCCTCGACGACCCGAGTGACCGACCATAGAGACCCCAACCCATCACACTTCCTCTCAGCTGCTGTTCCACTAGAAGACGACCGACCACGCGAGCGACGGCGTGCAGGGCCACTAATTATTCCTCCCCTGTACCCCCCATGACCGGACGTCCAAGGCAGAGAGAGACCAGACCCCTCGCCCAGACACGACCTCCTCAAGCCACTGCCGCTGTCGCTCCTGCCGCCGCTCTGCGAGACACCACTGCGTGTGTTAGCATTTTGTACACAATAGTAGACAGCTTCCTTGTATACGTATTCGCCCGCCACTGCGTCGCTCTCAGCCGTCCGCCTGCTACGCTAGACCGCCTTGAGGCGTGCTGCTGCTGCTGTGGACGTCCATGCGAGCAGCCACTTGAGGTTCGTGAGCGCGTACTTGAGTGCCTTTGTCCACTCAGTCTGCTTGTTCTTGAGAAAGAGGACCGAGTGGCTGTTGATCGCGTGCTTGGAGATCTTGTACGGCGCACGGAAGGTCGGGTCCGCGCTCTCGACAGCCGCTACGAGCTGCCGGAGACACGTGATCCACGCCCCTAGGCCCAAGTTGAAGTGCGACTCGGCAAAGTTGTCCTGGTCCGAGCCGTGGCTGCGATGTGAGCACACAGAAGAAGGCGGGAGGTGAGTCGGACAACACGCGCGCGCAGCCATAGGACGGACGGACGGACGGACGGATGGATACACAGGTGACGCACAGCGAGTACTCCATCCGCAGGTTCGTAGAGCGCACAATCTTGGAGAAGCTGCCGAGCGAAACAATCTTGAAGCTGTGCGTGGAGCCACCACATCCAACGAGAAAGAGAGAGAGAGAGAGGCAGCTTGTCAGCGTCGCTATGCGCCGAGACAGCGAACCCACTCATTCGTGTCTGGATGCAGGACGACGCACTTTGAGAACTCAAGCCCAATGTGGTTCGCGAGCGTCTGGAGCAGCAGCGTGGCTTCTCCGAGTCCCGCGTTGATTTCATTCCACTCCACCGGGGCCGATGCCAGCTGGCCGACGCGGAAGCTGTTGATCGTCGCGTACGGTCCGTTGTGGCTGATCGCAAAGAGGTCCGTGAGGATGTTGATGCGCTGGATCGACGCGATCTTGTCTTCGATCCCGTCGATCGTTGCGCGCGCGCCGTCGCGGAGGGCGCTGAACGTTTTGTCGTGGAAGTGCAGCTCGTTCAGCTCCTGCCACATGAGCGCTTCTTCCTGCGCGAGCGCGGCGGCGTCTCGGCACAACGACGCTTGTCGCTCGTGGAGTTCCGTCCGCTCTTTCTCCATCAGGTCCAGGTTCTCTTGCAGCGCCGCGAGTTCGTCTTCGTACTACAGAGAGGAGAGAGAGAGAAAGAAAGGGAGAGAGCATTGAGGACTTCCCACACATCCCAACTCTTCTGCCACTCTGTTGAAGCACCTCCGTCAAGCGGACGTACGTATTGGATCCGTTCGTTGACTTGCTCGACCTCTTCGTTGCGCATGGACGAGCCCACCGAGTGCAAGTAGCCAGCAAACGACCGCTTGTCGGATCGCGCACGCTCCGCTTGGCTGCAAGCGTCAGTGTCATTAAGAGATCAGCGTGACAAACGCCACAACCAAGGAGGCTCAGCCCCTCCTCAACGTGGTGCGCACCTGTCGATCTGCAACAGCATGGCGTCGACGCACTCTTTGCACGCTGGCGTGGTCACAGGCGCCCCAGCACTACAGTACCGCAACAGACGCCAAACGTCAGCATTGGCTCGTCAAGCACGCCTCCAGCCGCGTCATTCGCTCACCAATGCGCGTGGTGGGTCGTGATGAGCTGGACGTGCTCGCTCAGCGCTGCGTGCGCCATGGCAGCTGCGCTCACGCTATCGCCCAGTGCTGTAGGCTTGTCGCGGAACGCGTGGGCGCTCGCGTTGCGGAGGCGCGGACTCGGGCTGTTCGCTTTCGTGGGCGTGGGCGGCGAAGCGCCAAAGTGCTCCTCCAATCGACGCTCAGCGGCTCCACGCGATGGTGTTAGCGCTATGCTACTGCTGCTACTGGCGGAGAGGAAGAAGTCGGCGCTGCCGAAGCCCACTGCGCTGTCCCCCAGTGGCAGCATGCCGGACGCCGCCACGTGCATCGGCAGCAGTACGTAACTCTCGCTGAGCACGCCGCCTGGTGTTCAAATGCAGGTGTCTACTTAGCGAGCATAGGAGGTAGAAGCGTACACCCTGTTGTGTGGAACGCACCGGTGGGCGGCGGTGGCTCGGCGTCCAGCGCGCGCTGGCATTGGCGGCAGCGTGGCATCGCTCGTTGTTGGTTGTTCTCAGGTTGTTGTTGTGTGACAATGAAGATGCCACAAATCCTGTGTGTTCATGCTAACTGTCATACGCAATGACTAGATTGAGGAGCACTTTATCAACATATATTGTTCATAAAAGCCTTCATAATTGTTACCTGGTATAATTAATCAGCCTCAAAGACAATTTCAAAGGTTGCGCGCATTCCGACCTCGCTGGCTGGAAGAGCACTCGGCCAGCTCGTGGCGCGCGCGGTCCTTCTCGCGCAGCTCCGCGCCGCAGCCAAGCGAGCAGTGCACGAAGCGCATGACGCACACGCGCTCGTGCTTCTTCAGCGTATTCGCCACCAGCACCTCGCGGCAGCCGAGCGGGCACCAGATCGGCCGCAGCGTGCACTCGGCGCTCTCGTGCCGCTTCTTCTCGTGCGCCAGCAGAAGCTTCACGAAGCACTTGTGCGTGCACTGCACCGGACGCATGCGACACTGCTCTGCGCGGTGCGTCGCGAGGCTCCCGAACGGAATGTTTGTCTGTCCACAGAGCCCACAGAGCGAGATGCGTTGCGAGCAGCTTGTGCTCTGATGCGCACTCCGATCGTCTTCTTCGAGCCTCTGCCCGCACAACTCACACGCTACGAGTCGCTTGCGGCAGTCGCTGGCGACGTGGCTCTCCATCACATGCAGCGGCACTTTGCGTCCGCAGCCGAGCGCACACGCGACGAGGCGGCGTACGCACTGCTCGCCCACGTGCTCGGGTAGGTCGAGGAAGCCGACGTTGAGCTGTCCGCACTTATTCGGACACGGGACCTGGCGGCGCACACACTCTTCGCTCTCGTGACGCAGCTGCGCGTTTGCGAGCACTGGCTCGTCGCAGCCCCACTTGCACTGTACGCGCCGCAATAAACACAACTGGCTCTCATGGTGTCCGCGTTCCTTGAAGAGCAAGTTGATTGCACTGCAGCCATTGCGGCACCGCACGCGTCGGTTCGGACACTTAGTCGTCTGGTGTGTCTTTAAGTCGATAAAGCGCAACTTTAGGGCGCCGTCGTCGGAGCTTAAGTTCGCACCGCAAGCGAACGGACAGGTCACGAGTCGCATCGGACAGCGACTCTGCGCGTGCACGACGTGCTTCTGGTGCGTCATTTGCTCCCCGCAGTCGCAATGGACGGTACGGAACGCACACTCGTCCCGGCTGTGTGTCAAGAGGCGCTCGAACGGGAACGACGCACCGCACTTTGCGTGCGCACACGTGACAATGCGCAGCCGGCACTCGGTCGTTAAGTGCGCCGGCAGCGCCTCGGCCCAGAGCTTCGGACAGCCGCACGCAAGCGAACACGTCACGAGCCGCTTCGTACACGTGTGGGTCTCGTGGTGCGTGAGTGGGTGCGTGTGCTTCAGGACGACGCTGTCGCGCACTTTGTGGTCCTCGACCGTGGCCATGAAGCCGCAGCCCCACTTGCAGACGCCGTAGAGCGCCGACACGCTCGCGTAGAACCGCCCGCGGTTCCCACCCATCGCAGCGCCGAGCACGTGCATCGCAGCGTCAAAGCCGCGGTCCTGTGCGTGTGCGAACGCGGTTTTCCCACTCGCATCCGTCGCAAACACGTCAACGTCCGGATGCTCGACCAAGAACCGCGCAAAGTCCGTCTGTCCATTCGCCGCCGCCGCCATGAGCGCTGTTCGGCCGTGCCGACGCGACGCCTGGTTCACGTCTGCTCCCCTGTCCAGCAGCACTTGAGCGCTCAACAGCGTCCCGTGGTGGGCGGCTGTGCTCAGCGCCGTGCGGCCAGTTGAGCTCTCAAAGTTCACGAACGGGTGGTTCGTCGTCCGGTCCAGCAGGAACTCGACCGCGAGCACGTTGCGCTCGTCGCGGTCCACGACATACACGTCGTCGATGCACGCAGCCATGAGCGCGCTCTGGCCGTCTCGGTTGGTCTCATAGTCTGCGTACGCTCCACGGTCCAGCAGCGCTGCGACCGCGTGGAAGTCGCGCGCTAGGATCGCCGTTTCCAGCGTCGTGTGCAAGCTCTTGAGCTCCGCCGCTTTCTTCGCGACGGTCTTGCGGGCTGCGATCTCGCGATGACGCTGCTCCAGTCGACCGGCGAGCGTCGTGAGCGCCGCAGTCACGAACGCGTGTGTGTCGCTGTAGTGCGTCGCGTTCAGGTCCCAGCCTTTCCCCTTTCGGAACGTCTTGGAGTCATAGCGTCGCATTGCGAGCTCCAGTGTGTCGATCAGGAGCATCGGTCGGGCGTCTACAGTGTCACCGAGCGGCGTCAGCATCCACCCACTTGACAGGGACGTGTCGCGTGCCTTGGCGACGGCCGTCGTGTCGATCGCGCCAGGAAAGACGCGTACAGGCACGACGTAGGTCGCGTGCCACAGCCGCGCGTCGTTCGCGAGCAGAATCTCGGCGATCTGGGAAAGGCCGTTAAAGACCGCTTCGTGCAGCGCGACGCGGTGCGTCTGTCGGAAACGCCGGATCTTGCGCCGGTAGTGAGTCAGGAGGAACGCCAGCGCGGCGTTGCGCACGAGTGCATCAACTGCTTCGTCTGAGCGCGCTTTGGTGGCTCCCGTCTCAGTCGCATCGCCCCCGCGTCGTCGTCGCTTCTGCAGGAACTCGCGCGCGACGAGCTGGACGAGCGACGCGCATAAGTGCTGCTCTTCCTCTGCGTAGCCAGCACGGGCGCCGTGAGTGAGCAGCATGTGCACGACAGCTTCGTTCCCGACTGCAGCAGCAAACGAGAGCGGCGTGTGGCCGTTGAGCGCAGGGAACGTGAGGATCCGGAACGCGTTCAGGCGCTGCTGCGCAGCAACGAGCGCTTTCTCCTCGCTCATGAATCGGTGTTTCGCAGCCTCGACCTCGTCCTGGCGTGCTGGGAGTGAGCGAATGGCGACCTGCCTGTCGAACTCGGCCTGCTGCAGCGTTTCGCGAGTGCCGGTGAGCGAGACTGCGAGCCGACGCTTGCGCTCGCCCATCATCTGCCGCTCACCACGCGCCTTATACTCCATCTCGACGCCTGTCACCCATGCTGCGAGCAGCGACACAATGTCGCCACGCAGAGCGTCGACAGGCGGCAGCCGCGCGACTGGTTTTCGCTCAGCGACCGAGTTCGGCGTGGCGTCCTCGTCTACTACGCTCGCTTGG
Source organism: Globisporangium megalacanthum (assembly GCA_023334115.1). Taxonomy (NCBI): domain Eukaryota; phylum Oomycota; class Peronosporomycetes; order Pythiales; family Pythiaceae; genus Globisporangium; species Globisporangium megalacanthum. The sequence goes on along the minus strand of JAASGD010000772.1, from coordinate 8,178 downwards.
AACGACGCCGTGGTCGCGACGAAGCCCGGCGTGCGCAAGCACTCGCGCCGCACTTTCGCCATCACGTCGGGCGTCACGACGCTCTTGCGGTACCCACGCAGCCGCTGGAGTAGTGTGCGGTCCATGAGCAGAGCCTGCGCGGCTTTCCACCACTCCGTCGCAGTGTACTCGGCGGCGTTCGGGCGGCCGCGCGGGAGGACGCCGCTGAGCATACAGATCGCTTTCAGGACGGCAAGGCACTCGTCCGACGGGACGTGGAGGTTGAGCAGCGTCGCGACGTCTTGCGCAGTGACCTCCCGGATGAGCTGGAGCATCGCGGCTTCGAGTGCATTCGAGTCGGCGAGCGACGCGTCCTGATGCGTGTCCACTCGCGCGATCTGGCTCGTGCAGTCCAGCACCTGCTCGGACAAGTTCGCGGCCCGCACGACTTTGGCTTCCGTGTCGGCGACGCTTTCGTTAAAGACGCGGATCGCGTCCGCGTGCTCGGCACTCGCCTGCTGCACGCGCGTCGCCTGCTCTTGGAGCTCGTCGCGGAGCTGCGTGAGTTGGTTGGCTGACTGCCGCCCTCCAGGAGCGCTGTACCGGAGGAACTGCGCCAGGTACTCGTAGTCAGAGCACGCGATCGCGACGAACACCTCGCGCTGGTCGCGCTCCAAGGCTGCTCGCTCTTCAAGCAGGTGCAGAATCACCGTCCAGCGGTTATCGCTCGCGTTGCCGTCGTCGTCCAAAGTTGCAGCAGCTGCGAGTGAGCGCACGGTCGCTAAGAGGTTGCGGCCCTGCCGGTTCGTGTGGGACACGTTCGCACGGTGCTCCAGCAAGAGCTCGACGAGCTCGACGTGCTGCGCCAAACACGCCTCAGCGAGCGCTGTGCGACCACGAGACGTCTCGAAGTTCACGTCGGCCCCGAATCGCAGCAGCGTCTTGACGCAGTCGATGTCGCCGAGACTCACTGCCATGGACAGCGGCGCAAAGCCGTTCGCGAACTCGTCTTGCAGCGCCGCAACTGCGTCCACGCTCTGTAGCAAGTACGTCACGAGGTCCTCGTCGTGGGCTTTCATCGCGTAGAGCAATGCATTCTCATTGTGGCTCGCACACCGAACGAGTTGCCTGTCCGCGAACCAAAGGCGGATTGGCCGCATGCACGCCTTCGCGCCGGCGCCGCACGGGCAGATTCGCTGGCGGCACCGCTTCCAGTGGGTCCCGAACTGGTACACGAGCAGTGACTCTTGGCACCCACTTGGACACTCGATCACGCGCATCTCGCACGCGAGCTCGAGGTGCGTGTCGAGGTCGCAGCTGGGTACGTACACGCCGCACTTGTTCCGGCAGAACACGACGCGCTTGGCGCACGCGTCGCCTTCGTGAGCGTCGACGTCGGCGTCCCGGAGCAGCGCGCCACAGCCGTGTCGGCAGCGCACGAGCCGGTGCGGACACAGGAGCGCTTTGTGCTCTGCGAGCTGTGCGAACACGACACGCTGGTCGCAGCTGCTGCACGTGACGACTCGCTGCACACACGCAAAGAGCAGGTGGTGGGCGACTTCGTTGTGCTGAAGCACTTGGCCGCACTTGGCGTCGCACGGCCCGTACGCACGCAGCGGACACTCGGCCGTCTCGTGCGAGCGGCGGTCGCAGAACCAGATTGCTTTCTCACAACGCGCGCACAAGACGAGGCGCTTGGGGCACTGGGAAGCCTCGTGTTCGCTAGTGTCAGACCGCGATACGAGACTCGAGCAGCCGAGACGACAGCGTCGCGACAGCTTGGCGCACCCGCGGTCGATGTGGTTCTTGAGCGCTTGCCATTGGACCGCTTCGTGGCAGTGCTGGCAGAATGTAGAGCGCAACTCACATGCGCGCTCTTCGTGTTCACTTAGCGACACGTGCGGCATCACAGCGCCACAGCCGAGGCGACAGGCCGCGTTGCGCATGCTGCAGCGCTTGGCAATGTGCGTGGAGACGCTGTGAGACGGCAGACGCTGCGCGCAACCGAGAGGACATGGCACGAGGCGGAGTTGACACTCGCTCGCAAGATGCGCTGACAGTGCGTCGGCTCGAATGAGCGAGCACTGGAACGCTGTTGTTGGATCGACGCTGACAGCTCCAGCCGCGGCAGCAGATGTCAAGGGCAGGAGGACGTCGAACTCGCGCCGCTGCAGCGTGAGCCACTCTGTCCGTCCGTCCACCAACTGCACGAGATGCCTCGCGTCAGCTGCGTACGTCAGCACTCGGCACTGGACTTGTCGGTGCGCCGTCGTCTCCTCCCTTCGTGCGAGATCCGCTTCGAGCTTCTCGTGGAGCCGTCCGAGCCAGTCGGTCAGAACAGATTTCGTTGCAGCTCTCGTGAACAGTTCCCACCCTTCTGGATCGGGCGCGAGTGAGTCGCTACTCGTCTGGGATTGCAAGCGGTCGAGGAAGCGGCGAGACGCAGCGACACGAAGTCGTAGCACGCGCAGACTCGGTATATCGCTCTCGCCGTCGCCTGTCCGCTCCCTCAAGCCGTCAATACCATCGAACAACACGATCGTTTTCCCACACAGATCGAGTGGGCACCGTATCAAGCGCTTGACGCAGTCGCCGGCGTCATCCAGGACGTGCGCGAACACCGCGAGAGCCGGGAGCGTAGCGTTGCACCCGTACGGACACGCCTTGGACTCCAGTTCGCACTGCCACTCGTAGTGCTCGCGCACGAAGCAGCGGAGGATCGAACCGCTCAGCACACACCCATTTCGGCAGAGCACGGGGCGAAACGGGCACTCGTACTGCTCGTGGTGGTCGCGACTGACCGGCTCGCCCCCAATCGCCGCATCACATCCATTGCTTGTCCACCGACACGCGAGTTTGCGCTTCTCGCAGAGATGCGTGCAGTGGAAAGCCATCTCGTCCGCGACCACGAGTGCGCCACAGCCTCGTCCGTAGTAGTCAGTTGATCGTCCTAGTGTTGCAGCGATAGCCACAACCGTCGCAGTGTCGCCTCCAGTACACGCGACCAACCGCTTTGGACAGTGCTGTCGTTGGTGCGCGCTCCTCTCCTTCGCTAGAAACGTCGCTGGGCACCCGAGCTCGCACTCGACTGTGCGGAGCGGACACACGTCGCTCTCGTGCGCCGCAAGCGCGTCGAACACGACAGACCGACCGCACTGCAGACGACACGCGAGCACGCGCTTCCGGCAGTGGTGCGTCATGTGCGCGTCGAGGTCTTTCCAGAGCACCTGTGCGTGGCAGCCGTGCTGTGCGTTCCCACAGGCGACGCGGCGCAAAGCGCAGTCGACGCGATTGTGCTCGCTCTGGGTCTCGAACACAATCGCAGCGGCACACGCGTCGCACTGGGCAGTGCGCTTGAGGCACTGGTGCTGTTCGTGCACAGCCATCGTGTCGTTCGGACCGACGAACTCGCAGCCAGGCAAGCGGCACCGCGTTCGTCGCGTCCGCTCCTCGTTCCGCTCAACGTACAGCAAGTGCTCCTGGGCGTCGTGGAGCGCGTGCTGCAGCGTGCGTAGCACTGCCTGGGCGGCTTCGCTCGCTTGCACTTGCCCGTCACTGTCGTTACTCCGGCCATTAGCAGCCGCCACGGCGTCCTCTGCGTACTGCAGCGCGCTCTTGCCGTCGCGGTCCCGACAAAGCACGAGGTTACTGAATGTCTCGTGCCACTCGAGCTTGTTCGCGACAGGCCCATCGGTCGCGACCACTGCCCGCTTCCACGCTGACTTATTGCTCTTGCGCCGGTTCAGCGCCGTGAGCTCGCTGTCGAACGCGTCCTTCGCTGTCGTCGGGTACGACTGCTCCCGGAGAGCGAGCAGCAGGTGGCGCACCACTGTGGGCTGAGCGTTGCTGGCAGCGTGTATGAGCGCGGTCTTCCCCTCTTGCGTCTGCTGGTTCACAGCCACCCCGACGCGCAGAAGGTGCAGCACGACAGCCTCGTGGCCGCAGTAGCTCGCCCACGTCAGCGCTGTGTGGCGCAGCCGCGTCTCGTGGTGCATCGCAGAGCCGCTCTCCAGCAGCGCCTGGACAGCGGCTACGCTCCCGTTCGCTGCCGCCTTGGTGAGCGGCGTCCAGCCCAGACGGCTCTCGTAGTTCACGACGTACCCAGCGTGGGCACTGCCGTACTGTGCAATTCGCCCTGGAAGCGGCTCGTGGGCGGCTCGGAGGTCCTCGACCGCAGCTGCGAACGCCTCGAACGGCAGCTCCGACACTGTCGCGCGCACGAAACGAACGAACTCGGCCTCGTCGAACCGGTGGGGGATCAAGTAGCCGCTCTCGAGCGCTTCGACGCACTCGTCGTGGCGCGCGAGCAGAGTCCGACAGGCGGCCACGCGCTGTTCCCGACTGCAGTTAGCGGCGTCGTGCAGTGACGAGGCGGTGTGATACGCCTCCAGGAGCTGGAGTGCGCCAGCGTTGCCAGTGCGTCGTGCCCAATTGAACGCCGTCCTGCCAAGCGCGTCTCGCTTGAGCACGTCCGGTTTGTGCTCCAGCACGAGCGTCACGACGGTGTTGTCGAACCCGTCGGTGGGCGTGGCGTCTGGAATGGACTCGCTGTCGTCACGTTTGCTGATTGTGAGCACGCCGTTACTGCTGCTGGTGTGCCCAGAGAGACTCCGAGACGCGCGCTCATGTCGCTGCCGCTTCGATGCGTTCGTTGGAGACTGTGAGAGTACCAGGACGTCAACTGGACGGACGCTTGCGGCCTCTGCGAATGGCGCGGCTGCCGCGATTGCTTTCATCAGCGGCGTGTAGCCTTTCTTGTTGCTGCTGTCGATCGAGACACCGCTGCATAAGTAGAGAGAGTGTGTGAGGGCGTGTGATTGGCCGGTCCCCAACAGCGTTGGTAGTCGCAAAGATTGCCAGAGGAAGTCGACCAGCAGCACTCGCGTAGGCAACACAGCTACACACACGCAGAACCGCCCGCTCGGACGCCTACAGACCTGCGTACGAGCATTCGCAGTGCGTCGCCGTCATTCGCCGCCACTGCGGCCAGAATCGCAGTCTCGCCGTTCTCAGTCTCCCGATCCGCGCTCGCATCGCCGTTCGCGATCGCCCAGAGCACCCGCTCAAAGTCTCGTCGCCGGATGGCGTCGTCGTACTCGCGCAGGAGCTTTCGGCCGCGACGTGAGGTGCCAGCGCTCTCAGTCACCAGTGGCGTCTCCCGGCGCACGAGCACGGTCGCGTCGCCACCAGGCTTGCGCTCGCTGCGGGTTGCTGCGTGCTTCTTGGCTTTCGCCGTGCTGCTGCGCGGCTGGAACCGCTCGAGCTTGCCGCCGCCGTCCGCGAGCACCGCTGCGTTCAAAGACGCCATCGACGAGCTCGCTCAGTGGCATGGAGTACTGCGCGCGAGTTGCGGATGATGAGCGGCCGTTATTTATAGACTAGCCGCTCACGCGTGACTGATCGCGCCATCTGCGTTCGGAACGACCGGCGCACTCATGGCCGCGCTGCTGCTGCGGTTGTCTCTGTGCTGTCTCTGACACCATGAAGCACCGATCGCACGTGACGTCGCGTGCAGTCGAGTTCCTACCCCGAAGGTTCTTCTACTTGGCGCTCTGCGAGCCGTCGCGAGTGGCTATATCAACACAGCCGTTGTCCGGATCGTCGTTCACCGCCGCTTCAACGCGTCGCCAGCGCTCGTTTCCAACGACACCAGGAGTTTGCTACGTGTCGCTAGACGACCAACTGCTCGCACTCGAGTCTCAAGTGTCTTGTGCGCGCTCAGAGCTTCACGACACGGTGTTGTTCTGCGATTTCCTCTCCAGCTTCCTTCCCAGCGACCCCGACTCGGATCGACCAACGACCCGTACCCGCGACAGGAGCTGCTCTCGAAACGAGAGTCCGCAAGCACCAGCAGCTCCACAAGTGTACTACTTTTGCCTACGAGAAGCGAGCGTCTCGACGGAGACGCGGGTGATCCACTTGATCTGCCGATGGCGACTGCTCCACCTCCGCCTCGCTCCACTCGAGGCGCTCGCGCCGTTCGAGCACCGGAGGTTCCTCTTCCCAGCGATGACCGCGCCCCTGACTGCTTCTCGATCAGCTCTTCCACGTCGCGCGCACGTGAACCTCTGCGTCTCGCTGGAAGGGATCGCAAAAGGGTCGCGAACGGACCAACTTGACATGTCGGCCGTGGCTCGAAGCAGCTTGGACGAACTCCGGCATCTCGTATCTCGGCACCAAGCGACAAATGAAGCACGCGCGAGCGGTGTCTTGTTGTGGCCCTGGGAGCGCCTGGCGGTGGTAGCAGCACTCCCACTCGACTCGGTGTCGCCAGCGCAGCCGTCAGCACAAGCAGCCGCTTCCATACCCACTGAGGCGACAGAGAGCGATTCCCCTCCGCGTCTTGCAAGTGAGAGGAGCCTCCAGACCCGCGCGTCCGCGACACAAGAGCTCATAGCGATGCTCAAGCAGCACCACGTCACTGTCGTTCTCCGTCTCCACCAACAGCCACACGGCGACGACGACGCGCACTTTGCCGCCAACGGTATTGAGCTCGTGGATCTCGCAGCCCCACCTGTCGAACCAGCGCCTCCGCCCCTAACGACACCAGTTGCTCGGGAAAGCGACGGCCTCGGGCGTTTCCTTCGCGCTTGCGAAGCCACACTGACGGCAGTGGACAGTGACGGCGTCATCGCAGTCGTCCAATCAGCCACTGGCGCTGGGACGGCCGTCGCCTTTGTCGGCTGCTACCTCATGAAGCACCTCGCGTTCACGTCACGCGAAGCCTTTGGGTGGCTGCACGCGTGCGGCTTTGGAGACTTCGGCTTGGCGCACAGCCACCAGCTCGTTCTCGACCGTCTCCAGAGTGGCATGTGGCGGGACGGTGCCGAGTTCCGACGCCTGGCGAGAGAGGACGACGAGACCAGCGTCTCGCACTTAACGAGGAGCGCGCTCTTGCGCTCTGCAGCCGGCCCACTACCCATCAGCATCGGCAACATCAGCCTCGGACGACACTCGCTCTTTGGGGCCAAGGCAGCCGCGACAGCGACTGACGACAAGCGCGTGCACAAGCCGAGCACGAGCCGCGAGCCGTCCGCTTCAGCTGTGCGTCCGCCGGCTCGCGACCAAACCGACAGCTCATTGGCGGGCATCGCGCAGCTACAACGGCGGCCAGTGACGCAAGGCAGCGGCGGGCGGCGGCTGCGTGTGCGCAACGGCGAGAGCGTCCACGTGCGTACGGACTTTGCTCAGATGCACAAGTTCCTCCACCAGACTGGGAGTGTCGGGAGCCTCTCGACTCCTCGCAGCTCCGGCACTCGCGTTGGCAGTCGGGACCCAAATCCACTGTGAACTGGGACCGACTGCTCTGTGCGAGTCGTGACTTGTGTCATAGGAAGAAAAGGCAATAGTGCAATAGACAAGGTTGAACCTGCAGCATTCACTCTTGCTCGCTTGGCGCCATTTCTTACTTCACACCAATGACGTGACTCTACAATGGCTCAATGCGGGCAAGCGGGAGACTTGCGCTCGTCTCAATGCATGCGAGCGTAATCGCGAGCACGCGCGCGTGCACCTGTTCGATGCTCTCCGTGGCGTCGAGCACGTGCCACGGCGGCGTCTCGCGCGCCAAGAGCGCAAGGAAGTTTGCACGTACTTTCTCTTGGAATGGCGCGTTCTCGTAGCGCTCCTGGCCAAAGTCTGCGCGCGCGGCCGCTTTTGCGACCGGGATGTCGAGGAACACGACCGCGTCGGGCTTGGGCAGTCCCACTTCCGGCTGCCAGCACCACTCAAGTGCCATCCCAGGCTTGGCGCCAGAGAACGCGGCGCCGCTGTACGCGTAGCGATCCACCACCACATGCACGCCACTTGCGAGCAGCGCTTCGATACGTGCGGCCGCCTCCCACCGGTTCGCCGCAAAGAGCAAGTGGATCGCGCGGTCGTCCATGGCCGTGCTCGTCGTCAAGTACGCGTTAATGGACTGCCCGATAGCCGTCGAGCGGTCCGGAAAGTGCATTAGCTGTGCCTCGCGACCGCTTTGCGCCAGCGCCTCGCGCAACAGGCGGCTCTGCGTCGTCTTGCCGCATCGGTCGACGCCTTCGAAGAGCAGAAACACCCCACGCATCTTGCTTGACACTTGTGTTGTGTCGGATTGAATGTCAACATTTTGAAATCTTGACATTTACAGTATTTTGTTTGTCAAAAGATAAGAACACTTCTAAAAATACGGTACTGCGGTTTATAACACCCAGTCTCTGAGTC
>JAASGD010000771.1:0-16762 GCA_023334115.1 Globisporangium megalacanthum | reverse complement strand
TATAGCAACTAGGCTAAACCAAGACGTACAAGCTACCTTCACAGCTAATTCTCAACAGCAATTCGAGACACCAACACTTGTACGTCTTCCGTCATGTAAGCGTGATATTGGTCAGAAAGACGTACCGCTTTTCAAAATATAATAATGTATTTTCTTGACATCACCGGTACCTAAAAATGGTAATTTTCGAATTTTCGTGAATTCTTAATATTTGGATGCTGTTGCCTGTGACGATTTGTTGAGGACGCAAACATGTGCGTCAAAGCCTCACCAACCAGGGGCATCTGCACACAAGTTTTCGTTGTGTTTCAAAAAGAATTAATGATGTTTTTTATTTTGCCGGAAATTTTCGGCCTCCTCAGATGAGAGACTGGGTGTTAAAAGTTAATTGCATTCATTTTAAAAAATGAATGTAATTTACTCAAATTACAACAAATATGAATCCTGAAAGTTTCTATTGCCATCCATTATATAAATTGCTACAATATATTCGTTTATACTAGAATTTGAACGCGATTGTGATTGAGGAGTAACTCTGGATTAAAAATCCAGAGAATATGTTACATAATACATGTCGAGTTTTTTCAAAAAAGGCGTGGTAGATAGAGGGTTAAGGGGATTGAGGTTCTTTTAAGCGACATGGCATTAGGATGTAAAACAGCTTGCTTTGTCTGAAAATTCACCTTCAATCCTGTTTTTCAGGTCCACGTAGGAATCCACTTCCAGCTGGTTTGCCAAAATGGTGTTTGATGAAGGGCATGTGCGGAGAATCGTTTTCGATGAAGATATACCGGATTATCCACATGGGTCGCCATCATCGAAAGGATGAGTAAGCGAAGGAGTCCTTCACATCAGAAATCATCGCAGTTTCCAAAGCTTGGTGGACTGGATCTACACCAATCCAGTTTAGCAACTCAAGATGTTCCCTTTGCAGCGACCTTACTGGCTAGCGTAGCACGATTTTTAAGATCGAGGAAAGCGAAGTTCTACCTCTCACAAGCAACTCACAACGCCTTCTGCCAAATACCGGGCTCTCAACGCGAAGACCGCATCTCGGGAGCGAGAAGCAGCCCACATCAACTAGTCTCTAATCTCGCTCGCTCTACGTTGAGCCTGTGTTCTGCAGGCAGACCCGCGCGGAGCCAAAGCCGAGCTATGCAGTGCCAGTTCAGAGTCATGAAGCTCAAGTCAAGCTATACGACGCCCAAGTAGTACCGCAGCTTGCGCCACAGCAGGTCGACGCGATCCATTGCCGGTGGCGAGCCGAGCGGACTCTCCCGTGTGTGAAATAGTGACCCTCAGTCAGGCAATGTGAGATTCGCCCTTTATTACATTTTGTAGGGTTAGTGTGTGCCGCATTATGATCAGAGTAGGAGATTATTAGTTTTGGTTGGCCGTCCCTATTAACCCCCCAATGTCCGGGCCGATTTGTCGAGCTCTGACCAAATTTGCAAATGTTGTACGATACAGGATGTCAAAGAAAGCCTAAACTTAGAGTTTGTATACCCGTCAGAAAAGACGTGCGCCTGTGCTTGAAAAAACGCGACATGAAATTTTTGCCTTTCTGTCTGACTTGGAACAACCATGTTAGCGAATACAACATGTTGTGTGGAAAAGAGACACTGACTAACGTTTATGTTGTATGAAAATTCTCTGGAGTTTAATCCAGAGTTACTCCAAAATCCCAGAGATCCCAGTGTCTAGTACAAACGTATAAACTGTATAATTTAATTTTTCGACCCCCAATTGACTCGAATTTAACTCACTTAAAACACTAAATTAATTTCAGACAACAGTTATCAATCGTATACACACAAGGACGGGAAAACTCGGTGACAAAAAAACTCGGCAGGTCGAAGTGACACTGATCTAAGCGGATAGTGAGATAATTTTTTTTGGCATTTTCTTGACCAATCAAAAATCAGTTCTGCAACTCTAACCTTTCAAAATTGCGAATGTCTGAAGACAAACACAAGAGCAAGCCAGGGAGCAATTCAAACACATTCCTGGTCGGCCAGAAGCTTGCAGAACAATCACACCAGTCTTAAGCGTGTATGTTAATGGCGACATGCCTGGTTTGATCGAAAGTCAAGAAGTGAAAGCCATTTCACAGTTGTCTCCCTCATTTTGTTCACCTTCGATTTCGTGATATTGAGAATGTGCATTTACTGTCCTTTTGACATTTGTATGGACAATTTGACACATTGAAGGTCAAAATCAAATTTGCATGTCTCTTTTTTTGACCGATCAACTCGACGTTGTTAATCTTTGACCAATCAAATCATTTGCAGAGTTTTCACGTCCTAGTGCTTGACTATCGATTTTGCATTTCAGACATGCCGACTTTTCCCGTCCTTGTGCGTAAATATGTATAAACTGTTAAAATCGGTTTCTGCTCGTGCAACATCATGTGAAAAATGTTGCACGAGGGACAGACGGTCGACATTCACTTCTTTTCTATTATGTCTTCACGGATATTAAATGCCGTCGGTATACACTTACATAAATGACATGGATATCTGACCACACAGAGCAATTTGTGTTAACCATTCGGAGCCTACTGTACGTATAACAAGCAACAGTGTCTAACACTCTTGCGCGACCCCAACAAGACATTTGTGATATTTTCGTCCGCTTCTTTCATCCCGAGACTGAAATGCGCGTGTGACAGAGCGGCATTCAGTTTTTGTCTTCTTCTAGACACCCGCTGCCGCAAAGTGGTCGCACTAGCTCGAGTCCTCAGGAACGTGGTCAAACACGTCACTCGACGACAGCGGCAATTTGCGTTTTGGGAAGATGCGCAGCGGCTGCTTCGCTGTCGTCGCCTTCATAATTCGGTTGGAGTGTTCGTAGATGATCTGGTCGTGGCACTCTGGATTTGCTACTAGCGCGTCGGTCGCAGCTTCTACATCGCTCCGTGGCACGTTTGCCTGCTTGTACTCGCCCAAGTGCTGGCGCGAGTACACGTGCGCCGCGCCGCGATGATTTTCCTAGATGATGCGAGGCTGGCGGATCTCGTAGTACATCTTGTACTTTCGCAGCAGCACTTCACATGACTCAACCTCGAGCATACACACCTCGGCCATCTGGCTCTCATCGATCGGCATGAGCAGCTATCCCCGCTATTACAGCAACCTGTAGAAGCAGAACAGCGCGGTATCGATGGCTTCAGAGCGTTGCGCCTTACTCGGACCGAGCTGCGACATGATGCTGAAAACACTGATGCGCCTGCGAGATCGCTCTTGACCGCGGACGCGTCTTGTCCCGCACAAGCTGTTGTAAACTTCCGGAATGACAGCAGAGCCTTGTTTGCCACTGCTACCAGCCCAGACGTGTCCAGATGCGTGACCTCTGGTGCGAGAGACGCGCGTTTGGTCGACAGGATCTCTTTGATGACCGACTTGATGTATGGCGACATGCACTAACCGCTCAGAGGCGCTTCTGGCTTGAGATTTGCTGGTTCGTACGCGAACGAGTCACACTGGAACTCAGGGATGAACGTGATGAACGCACAATGCTCTACACCTAAATTGTTCATGTGCTGGGCCGTTGGCGTGAACTTGAATCGCCTCAATACCAGGACCGTCGCTTGCCGCTGGACCAGCTTCGTATATTTACGCAGATTTTCAAATGGGAGACCAACGATCGACTTGAACAAATCGTCAGCGCTCTGGCAGCCGGAAATCGATGAATGAAGGCACCAGACCACGATGTGAATAAGTTTGAGCTGGAAGGTCGGCACATTAGGATCATCCAATGATTGGGATTTCGTACTACAGTACTGTATGTATGAAAAATTAAATTGTTCTGTGACATATCGGCATTTTCATCATTCTTGATTTCATAATCCAGAGCTTCCCGCGCCAGGCGCGGCACTGAGTACGTTGAAAATGTGCCTTTATCGGATGTCCCACATCGGAAGGATTTGCAGGTTGCGTTTCCAGTGATGACTCTATGGTTTCATATGATGACGACCACACCGATTTGCTTCAATTTGAAAAATGTATTGTGAGCTTCGAGCAAGTTCGACACGTGAGTCACACATCAAGTGTTGACCAACACAACAACACAAACAGAGCCGAACGTACACTGAACACAGACTGACTGAATTTGTATGGAAAATAGTATGGCTCGAGAAGAGCAAGCTCGATCCCGGAGACTTAACACAAGATGACTGTGAAAGTGATCAGAAAGCAAAGGAGAACCACACAAAAGCACTGCATTTTACTCGAGCAATGTGCTCACTCATCAACCTGTCGCTCTCACTCGCTGGCTCTCCACTTCCTTCGCTTCCTCCACTGTCTCAAGCTCCCCTCTTCTGCAGTCTCCTCAGCCTCGTCCTCGTCGCCCTGTTCGCCGACGCCGTCCTCCCCGTCGTCGCCGCGTTTCCGCTTGTGCTGCTTAGACCCAGCCGCGCGCATCTTGATCGCGCGGCCAACGCGCAGCTTGGGACGCTTCTTCCCGCACTCCCCTTGAAGTACCAGACCTGGTGGCACGTCATGGTGTTGCTCGGCCAGTGCGATCACAAACGCGGGCACAGGTAAGTCCAGAATCCGTACACACATGCGTCAGTGAACGAAGCGCATGTTCTCTCTCTGCACTCCATGCACGCGCGCCTCCATTTGTCGGACAACGAGCAACCCGGGCAGTAGTACTTGGTGGCTTGTCGATCACCACGCGCTTCTTCGTGGTCGAGCAAACCTTGCACTGGCGCTGACGTCGGCGCTTGAACGTCTCGTCCACCACTTGAAAGTCCGGACACTCGGCCGACACGTGGTCGCGAGAGAACGGCCGTAGCATCGAGGACACAGCGGATGGGCTGTCGGCGCGTCGTTATAGACAACACAACAGCACGTGACCACGCGCCCCCCCCCACACACACACCTCCATACCGTGTCTGCAAACGCGTCTGCAGTAAGCTCGATAAACTTCAAGTCTGCAATGAAGCATCATACAACATATCATCCTGTCAGATGATACAACCTGTTCACTTGGCGCAAAAAAGGTGCCCGCGATCTCGGCTTTGAGCGTCAAGACCGCGGGCGGCACACACACGAATACACGCATACATGCACGAAGCACACACGCCACGCACCATACGCACACCCCACCCTCGCGTGCATACAGCACGCACCTCAAATAGTACGCCGAGCTCGCGCACCACGTAATGAACAGCTTTGTCCTCCATTTGTAGGGCTTGCCTTTAAGGTACTGGCGCGTCTGGTTGTAACGACTCCTAGACGGAATGATCGCCTCGTCAAAGGCAACAACCAGAGGCATCTGGTAGACGCGCGCGAACGTTTTCTGCAGACAGTCTATCACCGATCGCACATTCCACACTCTGTCGGTCGCCGCATCAGCAGAAAGATTGTTAGTGAAATGCAGATTCTGCATGGTGTGAGCGAATCTGTCCTTGGACATGAAGCGGCCGAATGTCCCGGATGGCAGCACGCCGGAGGTTGTTGTCGCCCAATGATCGCGGAAGTTGCGAGTCGTGGGGCTTAGCATTTGCGCAACAAAGAGCCCGATGCAAATCAGGATCTTGTGCGGCATCACATCCATCGCACTGGCGAACCGTGCGTGTATCTCCTCCTTGGTCCACCTCTTCGGCTCCGGTTGTGCCTCAAACGCCTTCACCACTCGGGCGTCCAGTATTTGTGCGTGATACCGGTTTGTCTCTCGTGCAATGCCACGCCACAGGTTACGCCGCATGAAGTAGAGCAGCAGCGAAAGTCGACTGTCTACAGCAGCCCTTGCAGTCCTGACGGGCCGAACTCACCATCAAAGAGCGTTGGGTAGTTTCTATATGCAGGGAAAATGTTCTCATTTGTAAACACACACAATACAGCATGTCAGCATTCACACACATCCGTACAAATACAGCATGTTCACTCGCCAGTCTCCCAGCCATCAACTCGCATCTTACCGCACTGCCTGCGTGTTCGTAGCCAACCCAAGCATCTCTTCCCTCGTCGTTGGCCCCCAGATGTGGCCGCCAGGTGCGTCGTCGTCGATCTCGTCCACGTCCCGATAATCCTCGTCGCTCACGTCTTCCGCTGATGGGAACACAGACTCATCGGCCACCACCTCGTCGTCAACGAGCCAGTCGTCACTCAATGGACGGGCGCCGGTGTCGTCGTCCGAGTCAAGGACCTCGTACTCGTCTGCTCTGAGTTGTTCCAGGCTCACCACATTGATGTCGCGATTGTAAACAGGAGAAGATGACGAACTCGGTGTTGCTGGCTCCGAGTCCGCCCCATCTGCGTCGGGCTCTGTCTCACGCCTACAGACACGACCATACAACGTGGTCAGTTTTCAAACATGTTGTATCATTCGACATGACGTATTTTGCGTACCGAATCGGAGATTCAGCATGCGCTGGTACATCTTCGTCCTCATCGTCAGCACTGAACATGTCGACGATTCCGCTTCGTGGTCGTCTTCAAAGTCGTCCTCGTCTTGTCGCGTACTTCTCGCCTTCTTCTTTCCTCAAGGGGTTAGTCGCAGTCGACTTACCTTCATCGGTGGTCGGCTGCATGCGACTGGATTTCTTCTTCGAGCTCGCCACCGTGTTGGTCAAACTGGTCGTCTCACTGGTCACCGTGTTCGTGTTGGTCACACTGGTCGTCGTGGTGGCCCCACTCATCAATGGGGAGCCACTCGCCGCCGTGTTGGTCACACTCACCGTGTTCACATTCGTCGTGTTGGTCACACTCGCCACCGTGTCGCCACTCGTCACCTTCTTCTTGTCGCCACTCGCTGGCTTCTTGCCACTCACCGGCTTCTTGCCACTTGCTGGCTACTTGCCGCTCACCGCCTTCATCTTGCCGCCATCCGCCGGTCGAGCGACTCGCTTCGCCTTGTTTGGGGAGGGCTGCTCCCCTGGCTCACTCACCTACGACGGGCTGTCACCCAGTTCACTCTCCGACTCCGACAATGCGGTCAACGCCGCATTGCTTACCTTTTGCCGTCGAGCTGCCTCCTTCTCCTTCTGTCTCTGCGCCGATGCGGCCGCCACGCTTGCTTCGTAGTATTTCCTTTCGCGCGTACGCCGCATGTTCATTTGTTGTTACAGTGCCTTCCCAGTCAGAGGTTTACGCGCTGAGCGAAAAGACGCCCGAGCCGATGCGTTCACAGACAGAGCTGGACCCCTACCACATACCACTAGTGCGCCACTCACAGCCGCTGCCGTCACCATTGCGCCATCCACAGTCGTCGGCGTCACAGGTGGGTCGCCACTCGCACTTGTTTGCGCCGCCACCGCTTCTGCTGCGAATCGCCTCGACGTCTGCGTCGGTGTCGCGGTCGTCACGCAGGAACAGCGGGTGCTCCATCGTCGCCCTCATCCTCTGCGCCTGCGTCAGCCCTCGCAGGCTGTTCACGAACGCTGTCACTTCACTGCGCGTCTCACGCTGCCCTTCCATTGCTTTTTGCATCTTTGCTTCTTCGCCAAACTGGAAATGAATAGCGAAGAGAATGTTGCGCAGCTTGCCAGTTGGCGCGCAGATTCAAAATGTTGGATGGGATGTGACTGGTTTTTCTCTGTCCACCTCGTCGCAAGCTCTTATTGACTTTCACACCTAGCCCTGTGCATGTCCAGAGAAAACCTTGAATGGCCGTTTTCGTGCAAATGTGTGTTTGACTTAAAATTGTATCGAAACGGGTCCTTTTGAGCGATTTCTATATATTGACATGTTGTATGTTAATATGTTATGAGAAAGGCATGTTGTACGATACAACATCGGACATTGGGGGGGGGTTAAGCCAAAAAACATCAGGAGCCGCACGCTCATCAGCTGCGTTTTTATTCTGATAGCGAAAGCATTGTTCAGCCATTCAAAGACCAAGAAAACACTGGACCTGCTGCATATATATAATTCGACTTGCTGCTGCAAATTAAATAGCATAATGCAATACATACAATGACCGAGTACAGTGAACACGATTGACTGACTACACCTGCCTACTTTCGCTGCCAAAAAGAACCTGATGTATGTGCTGTACGTACAACATTCAGGCTCCGCACAGCATTCAGGGTCTCAGTGTGACTAGAACATTCGACAATCAGGTTCTGTCAGTTTTTCGGCAGCGAGAGTAGGAGCAAGTTTGGTCGGTTCATCGGGTCCAGTATATTGGGCAATTGCATTTACTTAAATTATACCTAAATGAGCAGTTTCGTGTCTTGAGGTCTCTAGGTACAGTAGATTAAGAATGCTCTCACTGAGTAGGACATGCATTTTAGAAGAACACCTCTCCTCTCAGTACCGGCTCACATAAGATATAAGGTAACAGCTCAACTGTCTCACCTGCCGCCTGATCATACTCGCAATATTCTACTACACTACGAGTGTGCCCGTGTTTGATTTTTATCCACCTCGATTTTAACTGTTTTACTTGAATTAACCTATCCATTTTTTTTACATCGAACACGATTTTGGCAATCCGCTGGTAGTCTAATTTCTATGTGGTTTTAAAAACAGGATTGGAGGCGAATTTCATGTCGAAGCGAGCAGTTTTACAACTTACTATCCTGTCTCTCAAAAGAAGCCCCATATCATAGCCCTCCATCTACCGCGGATTTTTTTCCGAAATCCCAAAAAATCACATGTGTTACGTAACACATGTGAATTCGCAAACATCTCTTCGTTTCACTATATTCCCGTTAAAGTGCGGAGCCTCCGCTTGAAAAACGCGACATGCCATTTTGTATCAAAGCTGAGGTCATCCAACATGTACTAACTCACGTGTTGGATCTCACTGAAATTGTATCGATTTTTACACATTCATATTGCACGTAAAGTATTTTCGTTCGAACTGAAAATGGCCCTTTTATCACTGGATGACATGCTCCTGCTTTGGGACAAATCGACGCTTTTGGCTTCAGTTTCGAGCCAAAAGCGCCGATTTGTCCCAAAGCAGGCAGCATATCATCCAGTGAAATGATATTAACTGTTGGACAAGTAGGACACATCCTAAGTGCTTGCGTGGTATTGATAGCAAAAGTTGGATAGAACGCACACATAAATCAAAGAGGCAGCTCGCATTAGGACCTCTCTACCTGACAACTACACGAAAGGGCAACTCTCACGCACTCTCGCTAACGCTGCTCAAGACACACTCTCACTATCGTCGCAGCCACGCTCGCCTCGCCACAAATCTCACTCGCCTCGCAGCCGCCACTCGCAGCGCCGCCATCGCGCACACTCGCAGCACCGCCGCTCTTGCCCACTGCGCCGCCACTCTCGCTCACTGCGCCGCCGCCACTCCCGTCTGCAGCGTCGCTATCGCACTTGCTCTACTCCTCAATGTCGAGGCGCTTGCTCTCATCTGCGTCCTCGCAGCTCGCCTCTTCGTCATCACTATCTTTGCCAGCGCGGCCGCTCCTCTTGCGCTTTCCGAGCGCACGTCCCGGCCGTCGCGGCTCGACCCCTCGTCCAATGCATGGTGCCAACAGATTGGCACCATTGTCCCACAAATGGTGCCAAATCTGGTGGCACGTGAGCGCGTTCCCATTCTTGCGCGAGCAGACCTTGTTGCACATGTAGATCTTGGCAAACAACACACGCGCATTTTAGACCGCGCACCAAACAACAACAACACACACTCACCTTGCCATCCCGTTGTTGCATGCATCACAGTAGTATTTCGTCGCGCACCGCTCGCTCTTTGACGTCTTGAGGAGCGAGTAGACGTTGCACTGGCGCTGGCGCCGCTTGCGGATACCGCCGTCCACTTGGAAGTCGGGGCACTCCAAAAGCTCATGCTCGCGGTCCACCGCGCGCATCATCATTTCTTGGTGCGGCGAGGCCTGGGCACCACGAGATGACTGCACACAGTAGAGAACGTTGGGAAGAGCCAAAATCCACCGAATTGGAAGCCATTTTGTACCTTGTCTGCGAATTCGTCTTGTGTGACCGCGAGGAGCTGGACTTGGAGCAGTGTGCGGAAGCGAGCGTAGCTGGACAAGCGATCGCCGTGTACTTTTTGCGCCTCTCGGAACACAATGTACGAGTTGGCAGTCGCCATGTCGACGTGTCCCAAGAAGAGACTCTTGTAGTACTTCTCGAACTGCATGGCAAGCTGCAGCGAGTAGGTTTGGAGGCGCAGCTGGTCGTGCACGTCGACTCCGCCCATCCATCGCTGATAGTCTCTGACGACGGACGGGCATGGGACGACTTGGCACTCTCCTCTGCACTAACGTCGCTCTGCATGCACACATGATAAACATGTTACTCCCACATGTTGTACCACATGTTGGACATTCAACATGTCCGACTTAGGCTTTATCGAAACGCACCGCACGTCTCGAGCTCTCTGCTGCCGCCGGTCGCAAGGATCCCTGTTGTCCCACCATACGAGCGCCATTATCTGCTTGCAGATCTTCGACACCGCGAACTGAGTCGTCCCGCGGGTGATTTCGGCTGGACATGCCCGACGCTTCTGTGTGACGGCGTCTGAAAAGCCGAAACGACGCGCCATGATCTCGCCGACTGTGCACACTCCCTGATGCAAAGGCTATAAGGCTAGCTGTACAGACGTGTAGAAACAGTCGGTCACGACCGTGTGGTAGACGCCGTCCACCTGAGGCGGAAGGAAGGTGTTCTAGTTCGGCATGACCACCACCGAACTAGCGTTTTGATCAGCAAAAGCGCTCGGACATTCAGCACCTCCCAGTCCGTCCGCATGCTGGGTTTTGCCGCATTAGATATACATGGTGGACCTAACAACATGTACAAGATGAAGTCATGTTTATCGGTAAAACATGTTCAAATTTGCCAAAAAAGGCAGCGGCACACACATGAAGCACACAGACGCAAGCGCAACAAGAAAGCACACGTGCAGCTGCACACCTGCACAAACGCACACGCACTGGAGACAGTACGCGGTCTCGGCGCAACACGTCCTGAACCGCTTCGTCCCACACTTGTGCGGCTTTTCTTTCAGGTATTGATGCGTCGTGTTGTAACGGCTTCGGCCGGGAAACATTGCCTCATCGTACGGGAGTACGGCTGGTATGTGGCAGCCCTGCCGGAAGTTCTCTGCGTCATCCGCACCACACTCCTCACCTTCGACGCGCGGTCGTTTGCGGCTTTGGGGTCAGTGTTGTTAGTGATATATAAGTTGCGCATCACATGCTGGAACCGGTCCCGAGATATGGTTCGCCCGAATGTGCCTGCCGCCACTGCACCGGACGCCGACGTCGCCCAGTGGTTGGTGAGCTGCATGGTCTGCGGGTTAAATTTACTCGTGACCAGAAGCCCGATGCACACGACGACCTCGTGGGGTTCCACGTTTTTCTGCTTCGCCCCGTTGTCCATGATCATGTCCTTCGTCCTTGCTGTGCTCTCACGCGGATTCGCGAACCCTGGGTCGACCCGCTTTGGCAACTGATGAGGCCGGTAACTATTGGTCCCGCGCGCGATTCCTTTCCAAAGAGTGCGCGGCGTGAAGAATAGAAACTGCGCTAGTGGCGACTCAGCGTGCTTCATCACCGAGTTAGTCTGTCTCTACGACCGCCATACAGACCGGGATATTCTTCAGTGTCTGGAAATCGAGTCGGATCTGACAGCCTACAGGATGACGTGGATGGGGTCAGCATGTCTGACGTAACACACTAGATACAACGTGTGAATCCACATGTTAGCCACATATTGAACCCGTCCACATGTGGGTCATCCGCACGCACCTTTCTCCCAGCCATCGACTGCCATCCACTTGGCTCGTTTGGCGTCCTGCGAAAACACCACCAACTCGTCACGTCGAAGGGCCTGCCGCTCATCAACGTCGCCGGTCGTCTTGTCGTCTGCTTCTTCAAAGATCTCGTCGAGGTCTGGTTCTGGGTATGTGTCGTCGTCACCACCAACAGTCTTCTCGAAATGTACCTCGGCACCGTCGGCCCACGGATCTGAGTTGTCATCGTCACCGCCAGAGCCAGGCACCTTATACTCGGTCAGTTGCGCGGCGCCACCACCCACACCAACAGCCTCGTCGTTATATTTGACGTCGGGCACGGTTGGCGGTGCTCGCGCCGGTCACCGTTGCATCTTCGGGGCCACGAGAGGCACGTCGTCTTCAAAGACGGAGATCTTGTCCTCGTCCAGTTACTTAGCAGCTCGCGCTTTCTTGTTCACGAGTCGTGCCGCCTTCGTCGACAAAGCTTGGTTCGAAAGACGCGTGCGCGCTTCAGCAAGCTGCCTGTTCCCCTCCTCTCCATCCGCGTCAGCTTCTACTTGGAGCCCGCGATGGCGCTCGCGCGCCGTGGTAGTCGCCGCCACCTCACTTGCTCTCTTTGCGGAGCTCACGTACTTCGTGGGTGTGGGTGCAGCCGCCGCCACGCTGTTCTCCTCCGCCAAGTATATCGCCGCCACGTTAGCCGCCCCCGCGTTGCTAGCGGCCGCGCTGCTCGTCGGCTTCTTGGTTACCGCCATCTTCTTACCTGCCGCTTTCTTCGGTGCTGGAGCCGTTGCGTCGGCCGCCACAGCCGTGCTGCCGGTGCTCTCCGGCGCCGCTCTCTTACCCGCAGGCGGCTTCGGGGCAATTGCCATCTTCTGGACAGCCGCCACATTATTTGGCGCAGTGCTCACCTTACTCTTCGTCGCCGACACCTTCTTCGCCGCCATCGCCGCCTTCTTGTCCTCCGCCGCCTTCATTTTCGCCCATGCGTCTCTGTTCGCCTTCGCCGCGATCAGGGATTGCAGGTGCGCCGCGTCCTTGCCAATTTGGCGGAGCACCGGCTGCACTTCGATTGTGTCGTCCTCAGACGACTCACTCTCGAACTCTAACGCCACCACCGTCTGCTCGTCCACGCTCAACTCGCTACGGTTGTCCTCGTCGTTCAGATCCGACTCCCCATTTAGAACGACGTGATAGTTTACGATGCTGCGAATATGCTCCACGAGAGATAAGCCCTGCTTTGAGTCAAGTTAGACCCTGCGCTCCTGTCGCATGCGGTGTGCCTCCCGAACCATTCCTCCTTCTTCTTGCTTGACTTGCCTGTTGCGCGCACTTTTTTCAAACTGAGGCGGCTCGACCTCGAGCGGCAAACAAGTGAATGTGAATGAACATCCATACACTCATCGAATCGCACACCTCCTCTGTTGACTGTCCTTTTTCAAACACTCGTGTCGACCGTTTGTTACGATTGGCGTACCTAGCCCTGTGCATTTGGAACAGAAACTCAAAATGTCCGTTCTCGTGCAAATAACGTTTATCTTGAAGTTATTATTGAAAACGTTTTTTCGAGACATCCCTGTTACCACATGTGTTACGTAATACATGAGGTTTTTTCACATGTTCATCTGTACAACATCGGTAGAGGGGGGTGTTAACCCCTCTACTACCAAGGAAATTCGGCCTCCGTGCATCTTGAAAAATACATGATATCTGTATTCTAAGAGTTCTCTGGATTCTATCCAGAGTAGTTACAGCTGACTGACTGGAGGTCTGATTGGGTCCCATCCCTTATACGTTACATTTCGTAATTTATTTCGCAGTACAACCCTCAGTAAATATACCTCCAAAATCGAATGGAATCTTTAATATTTTTGACTTGTCGTGATTTCGCGAGGGCTCGGGCTACTATACCACATTCGTGCTACCACATCTCCTCAACTTCATGTCATGGTGTAATATTCCACCGTAATATATTATACAAGCACAATAACCTACACACTGTGATATGCTCTAATCTTATAATTGATATGTGATGTTGACCGAAGCCCGGGTCACCTTCACCATAAATCACTTGATTGAAACTTGCTCTATTGAAAATAGCGAGCGATAATGAATCGATGTTGTAAAGATATATTTGGCTGATCCAGCTTGGACACCACCCTACAAGTAAAACTGAACTGAGACTTCACAACTGGCTTTCCGATCACTAGAATAACCCAACCGCTATTACAACACACGATTACGAGACCGAATACTCGATTTCGCTTGTGCGCCGATCGTGGGGTCGAACTGAACTAGTCATCTGACCCTTTATACACAGTGGCGCTCCATCGCGACGGCAACCACTGTCGTCGGGGTTGTCAGTAGCTGTAGTATCTGTGCCGCCTAAGCGCGTTTCAGGCGACACACGTTAGAGTTTACACTCAATGGTGTACAATAGGTAATCATGTTCAACGCTGTCGAGCAGATAGAATTCGGCACTGTACTCTATGAAGCTCAACGATCTCCTACGCGGTTTCGTGTTGCGGTGTCTAGGGGAAAGTAGTTCTGCCAACGCTGCTCTTGACATTACTGCAGCGTCGCAATCCATACTTTGTTTTAGGTTCAGTCGACAAGCTATCGGTGAGTGCATCCGTTATGTTCGGTGCTCACTGCGCTCATAGTCCACAGCAGTTCCATTTGCAAGCACGTACCATAAGTCGGTCACCATCACTCAAAGTTTATATTTGCGCACACTATTCAGTCGATGGCCAAAGTACACACCTCGACCCAGAAACGCATTTACAAGGACAACGCTGTTACTTTGTTCAGCGAGCATCATCATAATTTCCTGGTAGAATTTCCGCTACTCACCTGCGTACCCTACATCAGATTTTCGAGTAGCATTCTCGTGATCTGCTAACACATGGAGTGAATGTGCTGGTAGCTTGTGCTATCGCCTATACTAATTACGGCGTCTGCGGGCTGGAGACAGAAACTTATCCCGACCAAAGAGACTGAGCTGCACAATGGTGTAGATCAGCCACTCCATGTCGAAGCGTCCACTTCAGCACCAGCTTACGGAACCTTTGTTCAACTTTGCCCCAGTCGCACTGGGTGGCACTCGGGAGAGCTCGTCGCTCGCTTAAAGTAACCGTGTTGCTGTCACCGCTTGGACGTGTATGGAGGGTACAGCGAGAATCTGCACCAATTACCATCTACGTCGTATAGTTTCCTTTATTCGCTGCATGCCACCAGCAATCGGATGACAGCTTATTAGCGGCGCTTCTGCCATTTACCATTACCTGCCATCGATGTCTTGTTGTGTGGTCCTAAACGCTACGATGACGCCGTATATGTCAACATCCATGGCAAAACCCATCAGCAGCGAAGACACGCGGTCACCATGATTCGTTGCGTTTATGAACGCTCTGGGTATGGTTTGTTGCAATGTTTGTTTAGGATGGTCGCAGCGGTAAATAGAATTACGACCTTTGCTCAGATGCGTCTCTGAAATTCAGCTTCCCACGCCCCACGAGCGCTCTAATAATGTTCACGTGTTTGTTTTGTGTGTCAAATGCGAGCAACGTCATCTCGTTTAGCACTTATTCAGTTTTGATTCCAGGTTTTGGCGCAGCGAACGATATTGCCATTGATCTGGTGATAACATTGTCAGCGATGATGTCATAGCCTTCCTCCATCAACATAGCACTATCCCTGAAGTACAAGAATCAAAAGACCGCGAAAAGCGACGTGAGCTCAGCTGCCGCCATTGTAGTATGACTGTTGCCGCCAAAAAGATGCGCACTCAGGACCACATCGTTAACTACCGTGCGGTGTTTGTTAAAAAGGTCATGATTACAAACCCATGCTACACAGCAGGTGATATGTCAGTATTTCCGTTTTCTCCCTCCCTCTAAAGTTGACACCGCATAAGATGTGCCCAACGATGACGTGGTGTGATTTAAAGGGACAACTCACGAGATCGGCGGGGTTTATACACCTCCATATTTATGCTGTGCGCAATGCCATCGACGGCGATCTAACGCTGGGCGAGGCGGCGCCCAGGAGCGGGCTGCAATGCTCGCCATCTGCTTCATTGACAAGCGCTGGATAAAGACGCGCTAACAGACGACAATGAGGTTACCTGATGTGTATCGCGCAAGGGCATTGGCCAGTCAGTAGACCGCGCTTGAGGGCATGTAGAGCTGCTAAAATATGAAGGTCGCCCGCGAACCTGAATACTACCCGTTTCACTATAAACGCCGCGGGCGTTTTTCTGGCAACAGTTCCATCCACCGTGTAGAGTCTCGCGGTGCTCTTTAGCGTCAGACGGTAGCGTTACGGTAACGAGGTTTCAAATTGTGAACCCGTTTCCTATGGCTGGACTCTAATTCCAATAGCTACAATTCTTCCAAATGCAGTGAGCCAAATAATCATGTTGTGGTACCGTAATTGATAAATACATGAAGAGATTATCTTCTTTAACACGCCGTTTCTGTAAGAACTAAAGTAGAAAGGGTTTGACGGTAAATGGAGAGACACCTATATCCGGAGCGTTTCCAATGCTCATGAAACTTTGTCTTCCTCTTGACATTGGTGTCCTGAGTGAGAGTCTGCCATCGCCATAGAAAACAACGCGTTGGTTGGCGAGCAAACGTCTTCCCCATGCAGTCCCTACCAGAGGTGGCATCGAGCCCATTTACATTTTTGACCAACATTCCTTAAATTAAAAAGCATCTCATCTAGCAGTGCAAAAGTACTGTACAATATTGTATGGCGTTTTGGTATGACTTCTCGGCTCAGAAGTTCTGAGCCTCACGCCAAAAAAACAGTCGGTTGGAATGTATGGCGTTTTGGTGGGTGCGAGCCAGGACAAAAAATATGGAATTCGAGCGCAATTGTTGCAGCTAGAATGTTGGTCACTTTGTGTTTTCCGCTTCGCGGCCATTTCGACTCTAATGGGGACAAGTACAACGAAATGGATGCACACGCGGCACCACAGCTCGACAACCAATGCTTAGTTTGACTTCAAACTTGAACAAAATGCTATTGAGATGTATATGAGTGTAGTGTAGAAGTTTGGAGCGCATCGGACATTTTCCGGATT
>JAASGD010000770.1:0-16775 GCA_023334115.1 Globisporangium megalacanthum | reverse complement strand
GCGACTGCACTTGGCTCTCGACCACCTCCTTATCGGTCTCAAACGCTCGACCAGAGCTGTTCGAGCGAACGCAGTGCATGTACAGCGGCAGCGTGCGGTTCTCTCGAGCGGTCAGCGCTTGGGTTTTAGTGCGAAACTGGTCCACTTGGCTTCCACCCGACGCAGTCGCGCGCGTTTTCTTGTGGGACGCGTGGGCTTCCGCTGCAGCTCTCATGGTCACCAGCATCGTGCGAACGTACTCGTTCGACGACGTCGCCAAGACCTCGAGCAGGTTCGACAGCAAAGAGTCCGAGTCCTTTTTCACGAACTCGCTCACATCGTACACCACGGACGTCCGCGAGTGGGGCGCGACAAACGGGAGCCAGCTCTTCGTCGTCAGAGAAGCACTGACCAGCCCAGGACGCGGCGGTTCCAGTAGCCGCGAGCTGTTCCGCTCGTATAGGTTCCGCACCAGGAGGTGGTTCCTCTTGTGCTCGTGTTGCTAGCTCTCGTTCTCGCCTTGGTGCAGCACAGTGAGCTCTTCTAAGCTCGCAAAGATGCCGAGCGGGTGCTCGAACAAGTGGGGGACGCTGCTTTCATCTCTCTCCCCTAGCCTCTCTGCATCACTGTACACTGTCGACACCAGCTGCTCCTCCGCTGCGAAGAGCTTCTCGCTCAGGTAGTTGATGCAGAGCTGCTCGAGTGAGTTCCGCTCCAGGTTTTCAAACCCGAACACATCGACAAGCTTGAGGGCACAAAGGTTCCGGTCGTTCGCGTCCATGGCCTCTGCTTTGTCCACTCTCGTCGCTTCGTTCATTTGCTCGACGAGGTACAGGAACACGCACTGGTACAGGAGTCGAGCGAGAGAGCCCCGGAGGTGCGCCACTAGCCCTCTCTCGAGATTCACGTCGAACGACTCGCCTGTTGGTGTCGGACCAGAGCGATATGCACCTGCCGCGCGCGCCGGGCAACGCGAGCTTAAAGGCTGCGGGGCCCGGGCTCCTCACCAAGCCGGAGCTGCACCGCGACGCGTCGAGCCAGTCGTCGTCGCGGAGTCTGCGTGGGGTCGACACGAGTGGCCCGTCGATGGCCCGTCGATGGCGCTGTCGGCAAGCGGTCGGTCCGGATCGTCGACAGGGTTGAAGCTCGAGCGAAGCGCCCCGTCACCGACCAAGCGGGGAGTAACTGGAGGAGGAGGAGCCGGTTTGTCGGGGTACAATGACAACGGGCCGAATGGGGGCGGAGGTGCCGCTGCTCGTCGGATGCGCGGGAACGCTGGAGCTGCGGCGGCTCTGCTTGCTGCGCGAGCTCGTGCGCGACGTGCGCTCCCAGATCGCCCTGGCGGAGGCCCCGGCACGTCGTCGAAGCCAGTGAGTGGAGACGCTGTCGCTCCGTGGGATCTGCCGCTCACGAACACGAAGGGGCCGGTGCTGACTGGCAGCAGCGCCCCGACGGCACCGCAAGCAAGCCCAGCTGGCGATGTGGCTGGCGCAACGACCGGGAAAGCTGCACCAAGTGGACTGCCAACTGGAGAGGACATAGCTGGGTCAAGGCGACTGAGTCTCTGCGGACTGGAAGCGCGTCGGTGCGAGAGCTGCGGTCTCCACTCGTGTCGTCCGCGAACATCCACGCTGGGTCTACCTTTGGGCCCGGCTTCTCGCGGCTGGGCTCGCTGGAGCCGAACGACACGGCGAGTGCGAGCTTCTTGTGGCGGAAGCAGCTCGAGTTCACTTGGGGACCGCGGTACAAGTACCACGACAGTGTCGCAAGTCACGCTCATAGAGCGACTGTCGCTAAGACGACGGACGCCGACGAGCGGCGGCGGACGAACCCGCTCGGTCACTTGAGCGAAGCGTTGCAGACGCGTTGGCAGCAGCTCGAGGACCGATTGATGAGCCACAGCGTGAGTCTGAACCTGTTCGAGAAGCTCATGCACATGGGTGCGGGCGACGAGATGGACGAAGCCGTGTCGCTGAGCGTCGTGCGGCGCATGATGCAGAGCGGCCACGAGCTCGTGCGTCAGCGGTTCCGCGTCACGTTTGTCGAGCAGTGGGAGATGGTGAAAGCGGACGACGAGTACATGGAAGCCGACATGCAGGACGGGCGCCTGCTGGCGCTCCAAGCGTCCATGGACCTCGTGCACCTGCTCGTACAAGAAGGAGTTTGTGTTTGCAGGCAACGCGTGCACGATCGCCAACTTCTATATGGAGCACACGGTCCTAGGCATGTGTGCGAGCGAAGGGAACGCAGTGCGCGAGATGAAGAAGCAGATCATGAAGAACATCTTCCAGCTGCGCATGGAGGGAGAGCACGCGTTCTACGAGCAGTACGCCATGCAGCTTCGCGCGCTCGGCTTCCGCCACCTCAGCGCGCTCGCGAATCAGAGCAGCGTCGGCGTGCTTCGGTCCGGGCGACTCGAAGGCCCGTCAGCATCGGCGTCGTCGCTCGCGGCGCTGTTGGTCGGGAATCATTCGGGGCCGGCAGCGACGGGTTCGCTGAGTACTTTTACTTCCCAGGCAAGGCGCAAGGGAAGCTCAAGGGCTGGCAAGCAAACGCGACCACTGGAAAAAGCGCGGCCCCAGCGTCGCTGCTGCTGCTGGAGCTGAAGAGCGACCACCACGGCGTGCGGCTCAGCGTCGTGCTTGTCCACGAGCGGGACCTCACGCAGCACGCGCTCGGCTTCCAGAGTCACCTCGCGTCCACAGCGAGCGCTGCCGAGAGCCGCGTGTCGGGCGAACTGGCGGCGTGTGTCACGACGTGGCTGCGGGACGCACTCCGGACGCGCGCCATCATCTACAGCTGCACGATGTGCTTCTTCCAGAACTACCTCATGGAGCGGTCGAACGACGAGCACAAGCGCGAGCCTGCGAGCCACGACGACGTCGGCAGCGCCACAGATCCGGACGCGACAGCTGCACCGACCGCGTCGGCGTCCATGTCGTCGTTGTCGGCGTCGGCAGCGTCGCTCCTGCTGTCGGGCCACAACGTGCACTCATTCCAGAACATTGTCAAGGGTATCCGGTGCTTCCTGCACGCGTACCCCGAGCCGCCGTCGGCTGCCGCGACGTCGCCGACACTGTCGCGAGCGTCCGAGCGCACGTCCCGCGCGAGTATGTTGCGCACTGCTGTCGTGGAGCTGCCGCCGGCGCAGCTGCACTCAAACTGCTCTGAGTCGATCCTCGTGAAGATTCTGCTGCGCTACATTGCGTACCACGGTGCGTGGTACGAAGTTCTGGACCTGATGCAGTTTGGGACGCCGAACGCGGTCGTGTGTCACTCGCCGTCCGGGAGCTTCTTCCACCGGCAGCCAGCGACTGGCGGTCCACACCGTTCGGGTACCTCCCACGACGTGAGCAATTTGCAGGCTACTCGTTGCTCATCACGACGCAGAGTGTCGCGGGAAACTTTGGCTTGCAAGCACGTGACAAGAAGCGACAGAAGAACTGCATCCAGCTCATTCTGCTCAAGGGTCTGGTGCAGCCACGCGTTGCTTCATGCACTCCATCGATCCGCGTTCAGGGCGTTCCGAAGATAATGTGGATGTGGTGAGGAGGTCGGTTCGTGCAGACGTCAAGGTGACCATACGTTCACATTCCCATGTAGTACCCAAATCATCCAAAGTGCCTGACTTTCAGTGTTAAGCGTGCTCTCTGCTGACCTGTCAGCCGCCCACTCTGCTTATCCACAGCTTGCAGTCGCTCCTGGTCGAGCATGTACCTGTCGAGCTCCTCTCTCGCGTCCGGGTGAAAGTGGCAGACGTCTTCAAAGATGAGTCTCCGCAGCGTGTCCTTGTCGAGTCGGTGGCGGTTCTCCTTCTCAAATGAAAAGTCGAACGCGGTCGCAGCCGTGCCTTCCACTGCCGATTGACGATACTGCGCCACGAACGGATGAGCGATCGCGTCATCCACCGAGATGCGCTTGCGTGGATCGAACTCGAGCAGCCGCACCATGAGGTCGAGGGCGTCGGCCGGTGCGGATGGACACACTGTCGCGAGCGGCTTGGCCTCGTGATGCGCCTGTCGCGCCATCCACTTCTTCGCTTTCACGTTCGTGATGAAAGCCATGTCGTCCTTTGCAGGACTGCCCACGACCTGGAGGATCAGATTCAGCTGGTGCACGTGGTCGTGGCCTGGGAACAGCGCCTTCCGCGTAAAGAGCTCCACGAGGATGCATCCGATCGACCACAGATCGATCGCTGGCGTGTACCGACTCGCCAAGAGCAGCTCTGGTGCACGGTACCAACGCGTCACAACGTACTCAGTGAGCGCTTGCTCCATCGCGTCGCCGTTCTCGTCGGTCGCAACGTCAATGCCGCGTGCGAGCCCAAAGTCGCAAATCTTCACGAGACAGTCCCGGTTGATCAAGATGTTGGACGGCTTGATGTCCCGGTGGATGATCTGCGCCGAGTGCATGTACCGGATCGCGCACAGCATCTGGTACGTCACATACGCAATGTGGTCGCTCGAGAGCACTTCTTGTGAGTTGATCACGCGGTGCAGATCCGTCTCCATGAGGTCCGTCACGATGTACGTGTCTTCAAACTCAGTGAGCGACGGCGGCCGCATCACGTCGATCACTGAGACGATGTTCGGGTGGCGGAGATGCCGCATGAGCCGGATCTCGCGGACAATGCGCTTCGCATCCACGAGGTCGTCGAACGTCTTGGGGATGTTCTTGATCGCGACCGAGTTCCCAGTGATCTGGTCGCTCGCAGCAATCACGACGCCGTACGCGCCGTGTCCGATTGCGCGGATCAGCTGGTACCGAGTGTACACCCTGAACTTGGTCGACGCGACTGTGAACGAGTACATGTCGTCCAACGAGCCGGTCGTGCCCACGACGCCTCCGCTGTTGCTCGCGCTGCTTCGTCGACTTCTCGTGTCCGCGCTCTCGGACGACACGTCTCGGTTGTCGTCGACACTGGGGCTTTCACCGCTCGAGTCGTTCTCAGAGCAGAACGTTGCCGACAGCCGGCGCTCGAGCGTGTGCCGCTCCTTCTCGCCTGTTTCTTCGTGCAGCGCTTGTAACCGGTCGAAACTCTTGCGGTGACGGGGTGTAGCGTCGGCGCTGTCGCTGAACGAACCGCCGCCGTCGTCGTCGTCAGTGTACGGCTGGAAGCTGATGCTGAGCTGCAGGCGCCCACAGCTGTCGTGGCTTGCGCGTTCTGTCGTGGCCGTCCCACTACTGGAGACAGGCGGAGCAGCTGCGCTGGTGCTCACGAGCTTCTTCTTGTTCGGCGATCCGTTGCCTAACGTCGAGAGGAAGTCGTCCGGCTTGCGAAGCTCGTACCATCTCGGGACTGCGAGCGACGCCACGTCTTCTTGTGTCCCCGCTGACGTGCCCAAGTAGTTGGCGAGATTCACTTTCGTGCACCCAATGAGCTCATCACCCATCACACTCACGCTCCACACGTCAATGAACAGACACGAGCTCGTCCCAGGCACCGCGCCAGAGTACTGGATGCTCAGTGTCTCGGCCCAGAACGGGTTCACGCCGCTGCCGTTCTTCGACGGCCGTGTCGAGTACGATTTCCACGACCCGACGCGGCTCATGCTCAAGCGGCCACCTGCACTGCTGTTGTTCGCCGCGCTGCCGCCGCCGAAACTGCTGCTCGCGGCTTTCGCAGTCACGTGGGGGAAGTTGTTGAGTCCGATGGTGACTTTGATGTTGGCAGACGACGGGATCGGTTTCTTCTTCTTCATGCCTTCGCCCGAGATGCACACGACGCGGATCGCGCCAGGCGGACACGTGCTCGCCGACTCTTCCTGGTCGTGCGGGAGCTCGAGCGACGGTCCGTCCGACTGGACGCCGAACGCGACAGCGGCGGCGGTCTTGTCTGCAATGATGTTGATGTGGCTCACGCGGCCGTCGGCTTCAAAGCGCAGCTCGTGCGTCCACCGGTGCCGGAACTTGCGGCCGCTCGCAACGTTCCGGATCGTCTCACGGCCAGTGACGACAGCGAGGTCGCCACTGCGGGCAATGTGCTGCACTGTGTAGTGCGTCACGTCGAGCGCGCTGTGGAGCTTGGCAAAGAACGCGAGGAAGCCGGCGCTGCCGTGGTACTCGCCTGCGATCGGGACGCTCGGGGGGTAGTTCGACGTGATTGCGAGGTTCGGGTGGAGACTCGGGACGAGGTCGGCAAAGTTGCCTTTCCGGCACTGGATGTCGCCCCACGCAGTGTACAAGAGCACGAGGTTGACGCTCGCAGGCGTGCCCAACAACGTCCGCAACACGCCGCCGCCACGCGCGACTGCTGCGACTGCAGGCGCCACGACGGCAGCGTGTCCTGTACCGGCTGCGAGCGCTGCTTTCCGCGCCTTGGGGAGGTTCTCCTGCTGCTCGAGCGCTGCGGCGATGAGGTGGAGCCACACGACGCGCTCCAGTTCGCTCTCGGCTGCAAAGTGCAGCGGCTTGCGCTCGCGCGTCGCGACGCTGAAGCCGTGCGTGCGTCCAGCGCTCTCTTTCGTCACGGCGGTGAGTGTGTACACGCCCTTTTCCCGCTCGCGGGTACTGCTGCTGCTGCTCGCTGGAGGCGCCGGTGGTCGCTGCTGCTGCTTCCCTGCACTGCCTGCGCCGTCACGGAGCGGCCAGCCGGGTGGAGACCCTGCAGGTCCGCGTACACGCGCCTGCTCTTCGCGCGCTTGCGCGTCGAGGAACTTGTCTTTCGACTCGAACACGCGCAAGGCGGCGCCGTCGAGGCTCGCAAACACTTCCTCCCAGCGCGGCAGCCAGTCGCCCTTGCGACGCAGCGCACCCGCCCAGCGGATCGGAATGAGCTTCATGAGCTGCCGGTCCGTCTTCTGCGACGCGCGCATGTGTTCCTCCGTTGTACGCGCAGGCGGCGGCAGAGTGCTCGCCATGGCCTGCTCCAGGATGTGTGCGGAGCGTGGGTAACGTGTCTGTGCGTGTTGAAAGAACTGTGAGTTTTTGACTGGGAAGAAAAGTTTCAAATCAGGGCGAATTGTGACGAGGGTTGGTGGTAACGCACAGGTAATTGAAAGGAGTCAGTTGGTCGATCGTCCTCGGGACTTCTTGGTGCGATATCGATGGACATCGATGAATGAATGAAGCCCGCTGCTCGTAGTTAAGAGAACAGCAGCGACAGCGTGCGTCGGCTGCACCAGCAGAGACCAAAGCGAGTGAAAGAGGGGTTTCTTGTTCAGGAGTGAGTCTCTGAAGTTACATCTGCCGCAGCGTCACTTCCAGTCAGTCCTCTCGTGGAGGCAGCTTGTCTCAAAACAACGTATGGTACCGAGTCACACAAACATCTCGGGTTCGCACGCGCAGCACAACCGACACCTTCACGTCGATCCCTACGCTTATTCTCTGTCTTTGCTCGGCAGCTTTCCACTGTTCTCGCGTCGAGGAATCGCTCTCGTCCTTCGGGTTTCATCGATTCGGAGAGGAACACTGTAGTCCGCCCCTCTTACCCCCCTCCTGCCCACCGCTGTGTCTCGTAACGTGCACTGAAGACGAAGAAGAGACCGCGTCACACGAGGCATCCATCCACGCGAGTCACAAACTGGTGAGCTAGTCCTTGGCGATCGTCACCTTCAAACTGATCCCAGCGGTCAGAGCGACTTTGTCACCGCTATGTAGCGCCACCAAAGCTGAATAGACTCAAGATCTCCAGCGCCAGGCTTCAACCACTCCGCCCGATCTGCTCTTTGTTGCTCACGAACGCGCACACGAACTCGGGAGGTACGGACCGCACTGGGAAGACCGATATAGTGGCGACGACGATGACAGCGGCGACCCCGGAAGCAGCATTGTCGGGTCTTCACATCGAGTAGGTCGCGCCGTACCTCGTCGTGTGGCGCGGTGTGAACTCCATGGCTTCTACCACTGGACGGGAATCGCTGACCGAGGCTGACGGTGAAGTCCTGGACGCGAAAACGAGTCAAGGCGAGGGTGGCTTGACTTGGAGGCGGCGGGCGGGTTTGGTGTGAGCTTGTCGAGGCGAGTTCAAATGTGAGTGCCACACTAACGGCGCCGAGTTCGATCTCCGTCAGCTCCGACTGATAGCAGACAGACATGGTGTCCAGATGTCTGTTATGCCGACGGCAGCGCTGCAACGGGAGTGGCGATCACGAGGAGCTCATGGGGCGTCATCGACTGTTTGAATCCGAGCTGCGTCTCGGAGAAGAATATCCGCCGGCGCTTCAATCGAGCTCAGCACATATTGTGACGTACTGTACGTCGGCGTGCTCATCAGGATGCTGCATGTGACTGCGTCTGGAGTGACTGAATGGTGAGTCACAACGTAGACAAGCACGCATTAGAGATGTTGTGACCGTTGCTGCTGCACCGTGGTCGCGGCATCCACTACGTACAGCTCGCGACTGCTGCGCGTCGCTCTCGGAAAGACGCCTGCTGCAAGGCGACGGAGAATCCGTGCGTACGTACGTGCCTTGAGCAGTGATGGCGGCGGTCTCGGAGCTTTCTCGAGCAGAACCTCGCTAGACAGCGGCGGAGTTGGGAGTCCCAACTTGGGACGAGGGCGGATTGGCGTCACCGCAACGCCATGCGCGCAGTCCCCACGGAAGCGCAAATTTGCTGTCGAGCGAGTTCTCCGCGAAGTGGATGCGCGAAGTGCGTGTTAACGTTGACTTGATGTGTGGTGGGAGTTCTCAGACGACGAATGCTGCAGAACCAGGGCGTTCGTCTGAGAAGATCGCGATGGTGAATCGTTGCGACTCCGACCGAGTTCGAGGATGTCGGGAGTTCGTTCGTTCACACGGAAGAAGCGAACGTTCGATTCCGAAACGATGTGTTCATTGTGCACAAACCAGGCTCGTGGCTGTCGACGAGTGCGCTTTGCGCGTCCGGATGGTAGGAGGGAGGAGATCTTGCGCGCGTGCCGTCGACAACTGCGAGCTGGTTTTACACGATCTATCGTGTTCGAAAACCCAATCGTAAGCAACATCAGCACACCAAACCACAATAAACACAGAGTTTGTGTGTGTCGATGTAGGTGAGGCTTCGCTTCGTCCGCAGCCTCCGGCTCCCCAACTTTGTTGCTCGAGTTTCGAGCAATGCTGACGTCGAGTCACACAACGTTATTGTAATCAGAAGGTGACGCGAGGTGGACCTCACACACTCAGACGTTCATTTCCCGGTCCGGGTGCAGTGGCAACTCGGTCCTTATCCCGACAAATCGGCTCGGGCGCGCGTCGTGCTCGACGCCAGCATTTGCTCGCGTACTGTACTTCATACTTGTGCGTACATACGTATTGGAGCACGTCAGCCTCGAGAGTTGAGACCCTGCGTGCGAGTCAAGTGAGAGTGAATTGCTTGCCTCGCAAACATGTGGCTGCTTCAGTTCATTCACCCCAGTTTTTTAGTCGAGACAACGGAAAAACACAAGTTTGGAATCTCATGTATAAATTCGTGCAGGCTGCTGCTCTTTGCAGGTCACAACACTATCGTTATGAGCCAAATGCTTTTCTTCATAAATATAAGGTTTTCAAGTGCCTGTGAATTTGAATTTACTAGTCTTGATTTTCAAGATAGGACTGTTTGACTTGATGCGTCCTCCTCGTCTCGCTCGCCTCGTCTTGCTCTGAACGCGATGGCAAAAGCTGGCGACGAACGCGAGGACGGAGCTGGGTTGTGAATAGAGAGCGGACAGCCAAGAGCTCCGCTCTCGCTCGCTCACTTCCAGACTTTCCCTCTCTCGCACTCCCGACACTCGCTGACGTCGAGTAAAGACACTCACACTCTCGGTACGACTGGAGCGACAGTAAATCCGAGTCTCTGCTTGGGGTGCTGGCTGAGCCTATCGCTGACCTGATCTCTTGTGTCTCTTGGGGTCTCTTGTTGCGATGGCAGAGAAGACGAAACGCAGCGAACATGGCGACCACGACGCTCACTCCACGGCAGCAATCGCCGCAGTCCAGCGAGGCCGGCAGAGCTGCGCACCCGCGAAGCGCGAATGCAAAGCCCCGACGCTCTGGCGCCTTCCGAAAAGTGACTTCAGTCGCGTCGTCCGCTTCCGACGCCCGGACGAGCAGTGCGAGTAGCGACTCGGACTTTGCATTGTGGGATCGTCTCTCGAGCGGTTCCAGTACGGAGCAGGACTCGGACAGCTGGAGCTCACGGAGCCGGTCCCCAGACGGCCGGTGCAGTGCACACCTCGTGGATTCGTCTTCTATAACTCATCCGGAAAGCAAGAGTCCGAGGAAACACACTACTGAGCGTAAGGCAGCGCCAGCAGGAGCTGCTTCCCACACAAGCGCAATTCAAGTCGGGCATAGCCGAGGCTCCAAGAAAGCGTTCGGCACGGAGACGCTTCGAGGACACCCAAAAGGGCGTACAACCGTCAGTGCTGCCAAGCCCAAGCCCACTAGAGATACTGAACTTAGCCGACAGAACCCCAGCACAAGCGCTGCATTCGTCTCTACGCGTGTGCGGCCGATCGTGCGGCCGATGGCCATTGGCCCTCCGACCGAGTACGACTTTCGGAATACGAACGGCTTGCTCAAGTGTCTCAACGCCATTGCGCAGCTTCCGACGCCGGACGAGCTGAGCGCAAAGCACTTGGCGATCAACGACGTCCAGCGCCTCGTCGACCACTGGCTCCATAAGACGTTCGGTCCCGAGCACAACCAAGCGACTGCGACGCTGCTGCTCGGCGGCAGTTGGCACCTCAAAGTCGGGCTCTTTGACTCGGATCTGGACATTGTGACGCTTCTCCCGAGCTTCGTCACGCCCGAACTTTTCTTCGGCTCGCTCTTTGAGTACCTGCGGGACGACGTACCGGGCGTGCGCAAGATCGTCGCGATGAAGAAGGCTGCCATGCCGATCCTCGCGTTCCAACTCAACGGGATCCGCATCGACCTCCTCTTTGCACGCTACACGCAGCCGATCGTACCGAAGCACTTGCCGATCCACAGCGACCACGTGCTCGTGGGCATGGACGCGACGTCGATCCGCTCGCTGTCAGTGCCGCGCGTAGCGTCGCTGGTCTTGGAGCTCGTGCCGAACGGCTGTACGTTCCGCT
Organism: Globisporangium megalacanthum; assembly: GCA_023334115.1. Lineage (NCBI taxonomy): Eukaryota > Oomycota > Peronosporomycetes > Pythiales > Pythiaceae > Globisporangium > Globisporangium megalacanthum. The sequence goes on along the minus strand of JAASGD010000770.1, from coordinate 5,794 downwards.
CGTGTCTGCGCATCGTGCGGCTCTGGGCGAGACGCCGAGGCGTGTACTCGAGCAAAGCCGGGTTTCTCGGCGGCATTTCGTGGACCATCCTCGTCGCGTTTGTGTGTCAGCTGTTCCCGAAAGCGACGGTCTCGTGCGTCATCCACCGCTTCTTCTCGCTCCTGTCGTCCTGGAACTGGCCGACACCGGTGCTCCTCTCCAAGCCGTACGACGCCCCAGAGCTCGAGTCGTGCGCACAGTGGTCGCCACAGCGGAACCAACGCGACCGCGGCCACGTCATGCCGATCATCACGCCGGGCTTCCCGGCTGTCAACTCGGCTGTCAACGTGAACGCGTCGACGCTCCGCATTCTGCAAGCCGAGTTCACGCGTGGCAAGCAGATGCTGGACGAGATGCAGGCGAAAGACCTCAGCAGTCCGGCTGTGTGGCACAAGCTCTTTGCACCGACCGAGTTCATGGTACAGTACGACCACTACTTGGTCGTCGAACTGCGCGCAGAGGACGAGGAAGAGCTGAGCGAGTGGGCGAACTTTGTCGCGAGTCGCACGCGAAAGCTCGTCGAGACGCTGCAGCACACGCGTCCGATCGAGAGTGTCCATCCACTGCCAGAGCTGATCAAACCCACGCAGGCGTCTCGCAGTACCGACCGTTGCGAGTCGAGCGCTGCTTGCGGATACCTTCTCATTGGCTTCTCTGTCAGCAGCCAGAACACTTACAAGTCCGTGGCGTTGACAGCTCACGACGTCAACACTGTCGAGAGTTGTGTGCTTCCAGCTGTGCGGTACTTCCTCGGGACGGAGCTCGGCAGTGGGTGTTTGGACGAGCGGAAGACGTCGATGCGTGCTGAGATCGCGTACAAGCGGTGGGAAGAGCTGCCGGACGAGCTCTTTGCGCATGGCAGCCGCAAAGCAGCGGCGGGCGAGCGCGCGAGGTTCATCCTCAACAAGGCGCACTCGCTCAACGTATCGTTTGGGCTCGGGCGGTGAGCAACTTTCAGCAGTAAGCAAGTCACGTTAGCACAGTTCTTATTCACCCACCCACACATTCAAAAAGTATGCAAATTGGGTTATTATTCATTTACCAAACACAAATAAACCGAGAAACTGCTGAAAGCTCAAGGAGCACCATCTGACTGGATGGAGAGAGCTTACATGGACACTCTAACATCACATGCGCACGCCCACGGGAAGGAGCCGCTGGGCGTCACAGCACTCACTGGGCTTTTCAGAGCCTCCGTCGTCACTACCGCCGCAAACGGACTAAATACGAGCATTGAGGATGATGAACTTCGATCTACTTGCGCCTTGCTCACGAACGCGCGCTCTCCTTCTCCTCCTCCTCCCTCTCCGCTTCCCTCGTAGTCTGCGGGTCCGCCGCGTTTACACAACAAAGGCGACACGAGGCGAGGAGACGCACGCAGGAGCGAGAGTTGGGTGGTTGGGTGGGTGGTCGGTTGGGTTGTTGGATAGTTGGGTGGTGGAGATGGATACACGGACGACGACGACACAGCGGCGACACGAAACGAGCGCGGCACAGGCCACGAGAGCGAGCGTATGGAGATGCTCCTGTTGTCAGCCGCCAGCAGCGCTCCCGCTCGAGTCAGACATCTCCGATCGAGCGCTTCTTGGCGTTGAACGCGCTGTTCTCCTTGTTAAACTGGATCTTCATCGACGACATCTCGTCGTCAAAGTCCAGTTCGGGAAAGTCGGCAAAGTCGTTCAGCGCGTCGTCGTCGTCGCCGCCGTCGTCCCCCGAGTCGCCCTCGGTCGCGACCGCCGCCGCCTTCGTCGCGGCGTCCAGCGCCATCGACTTGACCGAGTCCTCTGCGCTCGCTGCTGTCCGGTTCTCTGATGGTGACACTGTTGGCGTTGACAGCTTCTCGAAGCTGCTCACTCCAGTCCCGAATGGAGATTGATGGCCGTCCGCAAGAGCGCCATCCGCAATCACTGCCGCTCCCCGAGCTGCTGTCTGCTGTGGCAGTTGAGCCAGCTGCTCCTGCGGTGTCGAGTAGGCTTGCTGCTGCTGCTGCTGTTGGGCTGCGAGTTTGGCCTCGGCTGCCTTGCTCAGTCGCTTCCCCGCAGCCTTCGCTTCAAGTGACGGCTGCTTTGCTCGCGGGGGCATCTTTGGCGCGTCCGACTTGGCCTTCTTTCCCCTTGCAGACGACGGAGCCACTTTACCAAGGCTACTAACACCACCAGCACCAGCAGCGGAGGAGGAGGAAGCTGAAGAAGCAGCAGCCGTCCGGCCTTCACTGGGAGTAGTGGCAGCAGGAGCGGAGGCAGAGCCATAGTACCCGCCTGCTTGCGCTTGACTGGCACTCACGCCGCTGGGACTCGGCGCGTACGACCCGCTGGCAGCCGCAGCGCTCGAAGCGACGTCCTCGCTCTCGGTCGTGGGATAACTCGTGCTCACACTCGGACTCGAGTTCGCATTGCTGCTCGGATAGCCGGACGGTCTACCAGCAGCGCTTGGCTGCTGCTGCTGTGGCGTTTGGCCACCATTGGATTGCTGCACCTTGTGCACGATCGGGATGACCGTGTTCTGGATAAACCGCTCGATCGAGTGCAGCACCTCGAACGGCCGGGGCTGGATGCCTTTCGGCTGTTCGCTCAGCACGTTCATCGCCAAGCTGATGTTGTGCTTGACATTCTCCGCCTTGATGCCCTGAGCAGAGCTCGGCGGCGCAGTATGCTGAGACAACGCGCGGTGGGCGATGTACAGGTGCTGTGCGTGCGCCTCTTTCAGCGACCGCACCTTCTCCCAGTACAGACCGGGGTTCACGACCCCACTGGCTGGGCCGCTTGGCGAGCCGTTCGTCATCGGACTACCGCCGACAGCATACGGCGAGTGCTGTTGCTGTTGTTGCTGCTGCTGGTGGTGGATGTATTGCTGTTGCTGCTGCTGCTGTACACCGATCCGGTCGTTTCGTCGCATGGCTGCACGCGCCAGCTCGGCCTCGTTGGTGAGACTCGATGGGACGTTCCCTCCGTACGAAGACGAAGCGTTTGGTGGCGTGCCAGCGTAGTACGGTGACGATGCCCCCGAGCTGCCGAAACTGTACCGAGACGCCATGCTCAGCTGCGCCTCCAGCTGACTCACGCGCCGCTGCCACTGCAGCAGTGTGTTGCGCTGATTCCACAGCATCTCAACGAGCGCGTTCCGGTCGAAGCGCTGGACCTGGACAGCAAACTCCTGGAACGTCGTCACGGACGCCACGGGACGGGACTGCTGCTGCTGTTGGTGCTGCTGCTGCTGCTGAAGCAGTTGTTGTTGTTGTTGTTGTTGCTGATACTGGTACGCCTGCTGCATCTGCATGCTCGCGGAGGTGGGTGGCTGCTGCACCTGCGCGTGGGCACCACTGTGGTCGTACCCGTGACTGGAGCTCGGAACGTTGTTCTGGTGCATGCCGCTGTAGGCGCCTGCTGCCTGCCCGCGACCGCCCTGACTGTACGACGAACCGCTCGGGCTCTGCTCCGACAGGAGTGTCTGCATGAACGACCCCTCGGATACCTGCGACCCACCTGCCGCCTTGGACACACTGTGTTGTCCCCCTAGCACTCCTGGCTGCGCGTGGGCCGCCACGTACGTCTGATGCGACGCCGACGTGGACTTTGCCTCCGACGACGACGGTAGGGACTCGCTCGTCCGTGTGTCTTCGTACCCGCCGTAGCTGGCGTCGGTAGCCCCCACACTGGCTCCTGGAGCTGAAACTGGCCCTTGATCGCTGTTGGTGTCGCTCTTGCTCGGTATGTCTGCCTGCATTAGCTTCGCCAGCTCGTAGTTGATCGCAGAGATGTACTCGCTCTGAAAGAGGGACAAGAAAGGCACAATCCAGTGTGAGCGTGAGAGGGAGCGTCAACCGACAGGACAACAGACAGCCACGCGTGTTACGTACGCGAGAAGCAGCTTGGCGGCAGACTTCCATCTCGAGATTCGTCGCGAACGACCGGATCCGGTTGTCATCTTCGCCTCGACGGGCAGTCACCGCTTCTTGGTAGCTGTACACATCCCCCAGCCACCCACTGTCGTCAGTCACCCGCCGTCATAGCTACGAGCGCCAGGGAGAAACACGCACATTTGGTGCAGAGACACGCGCCGCAGTTCGCTGTCCTGCGACGGGTGGAGCTCTGTCGGCGGCGCCGCGTCCACGCTCGCTGCCCACACAATCCCCCAGTCGCCACCACCGCGCGTGAGCGAGAACATCACTCTCTCTATCACGCCTACATACACACACACACCTGTCGGCTTGGCGCTCATCGCACTCGCTGCAGTGGCCGCCGCCGCCGCCGCCTTCTTTTTCTCCGCTGCTGTCGGCCGCTTCTTTACCGCGTCACTACTGCCGTTGTCTGCTGCTTTCGGGGCTTTCGGTGCTTTTGGCGCCTTGGGGCTCGGCTTCTTGGATGCCGCAGCGTCGCCCTTTGCGGCGCTTTTCTTGTTGGCGGTCGGTGGGCGACCGCGCTTAGCGGCGGTTACCGGCGGTGGTGGTGGCTGCTGCTGTGGAGCAGTCACTGGTGGCAGCTCCTGCGGTGGCTGCGGTGAGGACGGCTGCACGTCGCCGCCGTCCATCGCTCGCTCACTACTCTCACGCGTGTGTGTGTGGTACGGGACGGGACGGACGCTGCCTGCCGCGGTTGCTCTTCAAACTCTTTGGTTCGGCGCTTTTCTTTCTTGATCGCCAGTCACTTTTCCCTTTGAGTGCGATTCAAAATTCAGTACGATTTGATAGTGATAAACACAAGGTTGTGATTGTGATTTCGACTTCTGGACCAGCTTGTTTTTTGAGAGTGCTAACATTTAGTGCGTGACTATTGTACTGAGTACAGTATACCATGACGAAGACCAACTGAACACACTGTGCTGCCCTTGTTTGCTGGTATCCTGTGCGAGCGAACGGGTCTGGCGCAAGTCTGTGGTTGGTTCCGTACGTTGTCGAAGCACCAGAGGGAGCCTTCGCTTGCTTTGAAAGGGCAAAAACTGCACCTTGCAGTATCTTGCGAAGTTTCGCAAACTTCGCAAATGTAAAAAGTAGCATGTATAGTATGCTACTAGACGAATAGGTACAGTAATTTACTACTTAGTGCGTGCTGTCCTTGCTTAGTGTGGCATACACCACACAAGTGATTCCAAATTCGTACTTTGACCGAAAGAAACTGTTTGCCTGTCCATCTTACGTAATCAAAAATTGCCAAATGATGACGTAGCTGTCCATCTTACGTAATCGAAAATCTCAAAGATGACGTAGCTGTCCATATCACGTGAACATGTCGATCAATTTTGAAAGGGTGTCCATATTGCGTCATCACAAGTTGAACACCTCTTATTGGGATGAACACCCTCTTATCGGCACCTCCGACCTGCAAGCTCCTTTGTGAACTGGAGCACTGGTACGCATCGTCTATTCTTCCCTTCGCAGTAAAAATCGAGAGCGCCAGGCAGAGTCACATTGGAGATTCGGACCCGCCATTGAGCGAGCAAGATGACGGACGAACCAGTCAAACTATTCTAGTAACGTACTAGTACTAAAGTATCTTAATTTATTTTGCACGGACTTGCACACCTCCAGATCATGATGATGAAAGTTGAGCGTCTTCGCAGGCGCAGCTTCCAGTTGATGGGGTTGTACAGTAACTCCACGACTTGATGACTCGGAAGCGACGCTGTGAAGTTAGCTCCGAAGCGCTTGCTGCGAATGCAAAAGAGGTCACATTCCTGGTGTGAAAGACTGTGTTGGACCGACTGAGAGCAGACTGAAGTGTGTGAGTCGAACGCGAGTCGGCTCCGCCCGTTGCTGTTG
>JAASGD010000769.1:0-16778 GCA_023334115.1 Globisporangium megalacanthum | reverse complement strand
CGCAACTTGCGAATCACAATGCGCGATCAGTCTCTGGACGTATCATTCTCTCTCTCTCCCTCTCTCTCTCCATCTCTCTCTTCAACTCTCTCCTTCTCTCCCTCTCTCTCTCCAACTCTAGCTTTCTATCTCTATCTCTTCGTTTATTTCGGTGTGACAGCGTGTTCGCGAGTCTTCCTTGTCCGGCATAGCATGGTAAATGTGGTGTACAAATGGTGGAGTTGTGGACCACAGTACCACAACTTGTGGTTCTGCAGTATTTGTGTGTGGGGGGTATCATGTTAGGTCAACCCGACTGTAGCAATTGTCTTGGGCAGGTTAAGTAAGTCAACTGAGCAATTCCGTCTGCTGCGCGACCGCACAGACGTGATATCTTGACGCGTATGTGTGCCGACTGCAAGGTACCGGTCGTAACAACGTGCTTGTGGACGGCCGCCAAGGCAGGTGCCATCATCCACAGTTGTGTAAGGACAAGTTACCCACATAATATGAGCGAACAAGCTGGAGAGCCCAGACATCGACTCCATGACCCACTCCATCTTTCAGCATGGATGCAGGCACACAGACAAAGGCGCGGAAGACGCATCCATCTTCTGTTCACAGCAATACAAGTCAAGTTCTTGAGTTTACCTGCCTTTGTGGACCTGACCTCCACTCGTTACCATGACATTGACAGCAACGCATACCGTAACACCAGGCTGTGAAATGGCAACAAGTCATTCCCGATCTGAAGTTCAGGATAGTGCTTCGCTCACAACGGGCTCTTTGACTGCATTTTGAATCTCTTTGGAGCCAATATGGTACTGCTTGTCAAGCCACACTCTACCTGGACGCGTCAACGTCACAATAACCACGAAAAGTGTGAGTTGCCTAGAAGCAACATCAAGAGCAAGATATAAATTAGAAAAAATAGACAGATCGAGAGAGTTGGAGAGAGAGAGGGAGAGAAGGAGAGAGTTGAAGAGAGAGATGGAGAGAGAGAGGGAGAGAGAGAGAATGATACGTCCAGAGACTGATCGCGCATTGTGATTCGCAAGTTGCGAACCAACACCGCCGGAAGCAGAAATATTGTTCTCGCTAAAGTGCGACGTACATCCACTTTAGTAACATCGCCACGCGAAAGGTGCCAGTACAGAGTGAGTCATCCCGATATCCTGATTTCGTATGTTATGTCCGATATTCCGTGACCACCCGAATTTGTGGTTACTCATACAAACAACAGCACACAACATCGCGTGGGATCCGCCACGCATCGCATCGCATCAGTTCTCACCAAAAATGAACGCAACAGCTCCCACGCGCGTGTTTCTCGCGCTCCAGCTCGAGCATCTGCCGCCTTCGCGCGCACATCCCTTGTGCTCGTCGGCCAAGGATCAAGTCCCCGCAAGAGCTAACTCACAGCACCGTTCTCTCTCTCTCTCGCTCGCTGTACCAAGCGCTCATTCTCATTCTTGCTCTCGCCAACCAGCACACAAGCACCGCTCATCCGCTTCCACCGCCTGCATTCCGAGCGCACTCAAACGCCACCAGCAGACACTCTTCAACCATCTAAAACACCTACCTACCTCTCCACGATGCTTCGTTCCATCCACACTTCGCTTCGCCGTGCGGCGCCGTCCGGCGCGCGCTCCCTCTCGTCCACCAGCGCTCCGGCTGCTGCCACGGCTGCATCTGCAGCTGTCGATGTCAAGCGCGAGTGGCCGCGATCCATGTCACCAAGCACGATCGAGCTCCTGGTCGCCACGGCGCCGGTCGTGAAGGAGCACGGCACGGCCATCACGAGCACCATGTACAAGACCATGTTCAGCACGCACCCAGAGGTCAAGAACCTCTTCAACATGTCGCACCACCGCGTGAAGACTGAGGAGGGCGAGGCGACGTCGCAGCAGGCGCGCACACTCGCGAACGCCGTGATCGCGTTCGCAGCCAACGCCAACCGCCTCGGCAACCTCACGGACGCTGTCGCACGCATGGTGCACAAGCACGTGAGCCTCGACATCCGTGCCGAGCACTACCCGATCGTCGGCTCGTGTCTCCTCGGCGCGATCAAGACTGTGCTCAAGGACGCGGCGACGCCCGAGATCATGGCCGCGTGGACCGAGGGCTACTGGTTCCTCGCCGACCTGCTCATCGCTGCGGAAGACGGCGCGCGCGCTGAGCTCGAGGCGCTCCCTGGCGGCTGGTCCGGCTTCCGCGAGCTCCGTGTCGCGCGAAAGGTGCGCGAGAGCGCCGAGATCACGTCGTTCTACCTTGCGAGCACGGACGCCGCCGTGCCGCTCCTGCCGTTCTTGCCGGGCCAGTACCTCTGTCTCCGGTTCGACACGCTCGCGGAGAACGTGCTGCGGCGCAACTACAGCCTCTCGAGCGCGCCGAGCACGAGCGAGTACCGCATCTCGGTCAAGAAAGAGAGCCGCGGCGACGACAGTCCGCGCGGCGTCGTCTCGTGCCACCTGCACGACGACATCCAGGAGGGCGACACCGTGCTCGTCGCGCCGCCGTGTGGCGAGTTCGTGCTCAAGGAGAGCGACAAGCCACTCGTGTTCTTGGCGGCCGGCGTGGGCGTCACGCCCGTGCTGAGCATGCTCGAGGCGGCGGTCGCAGCGGGACTCAAGCAGCGCGTCGTCTTCGTCCAGTACGCTCGGAACGCGGACGTGCTGGCGTTCAGAGAGCACCTCGCCGAGCTGCAGAAGACGCACGCGGAGCTGCTCACGACGCACGCGGCGCTCGCGTCCGACGGCGAGTCGTTCGACCTCGCGGCGCTCGAGCGGCTCCTGCCGAGCAAGGACTGCGAGTTCTACTTCTGCGGTCCCCCAGGCTTCCTCTCCACGGTCAACAAGGCGCTCGCTCGCGACTGGGCGACGCCCGCAGCGCAGCGCCACTTTGAGTACTTTGGGCCGACGCAGGACATTGACGCATAGACAAGTAGACACACTACATACACACACTACCTACCGTAGCAGCCGCTCAGATGCACACGTACACACACACACACACCCTCAAGGAGCTCTACGCTATGTAGGAACGTACTTATTCCCTCACCCAGCCAGCACGCGCTCGCGTTACTCTTGCTGTCGCCTCATCCTCTCCCAGAGTGTCTTCCGAGCCACCAGCCGCCGCGACTCATCAGAGCGATAGGATCGGACTCTGAGAGATCCCCTGCCTGCATAAGACATCGAGCACTGCTGCCCTCTCCCCCCCCACGCACGCATTAACGCCAGTGACTGCATGCTCAGTCCTCGCTCGCGTGCCATCCGTCCGACACCGACACCGACACCGTCATTGTCATTGTCGTCGACGTCGACGTCCCCGTTGGGACCAACCGCTTCCGTCGCTGGTAACGACCGTGACGATAGCGACGAGACCAGCACAAGCGCTGACGCGAACCCCAACTCCAGTATGCACAACTCAGCTAGCTTCAGCAGCAGACGTATCAGCACCACCAGCAGCGTGGTCTCTGGTGGTCTTGGTGGTCTTGGTGGTCTTGGTGGTCTTGGTGGAGGGAGAGCAGGCAACAATGGCGGTAGTGGTGTCGTTCCCAGTAGTGGTACTAGTAGTGGCAGCAGCACCACCACTGTCGGCGCCACCCGGAACGTCCTCATCCACGTCTTTGACGAGTACCGCAAGAGCACCAAAGACTTTGTCTGCCGCCGCGACGTGCTGCTCGCCAACATGAAGTACTTCCAGGCGTACTTGAACCAGTCGAACGAGCACGACGAGATCGACATCTCGGTGCACTGCGACATCGACGTCTTCGAGTGGCTCGTGGCGTACATGCGCCGCCACCAGCAGCCTCTGAAGCCTGCGAAGCACCTCTTGCAGCGACAACAACACCACCACGACCCACAGTCACAGCCAACGCAACTGTCGCGCCAGCCGGAGGTGTCGTTATTGGCAGGCGTTGACGGTAATGGAGACGGTCTGGCTGGCGTTGACAGTGGCGCAGCGAATGGTAGCTCTGAAGCCAGCACAACTCTGTCGCACCCACTATCGACAGCGACATCGACACTAGCGTCTCCCCCTCGCCTCTCGCTTGGCAATGTCGCGTCCATCCTCGTGTCGTCTGAGTTTCTCCAGATGGAACCGCTCGTGGACGAGTGCGTCCGCTTCATCGCCGCGCGCATGCAGGCGTTCCTGCAGCTGCGCGTGGACCTGAGCTGCCTCTCGGACGCCACGGTGGCCAAGATCGCGGACTGCTGCAGCGCCGAGCAGCTCCACGTGTTGCACGACCCAAAGGACAAGCTCCTCTCCAAGCTCCACAAGAAGAAGCTCGACGCTTACGTGCGTCGGCTGTGCGACGCCAATCGAGCGACGACCACCACCACCGCCAACAACAACAGCACCTCACACGTTGTCGACCGGTGTGTGAACTGCGACGCGATCTTCCTCCGCGCGGCCGAGAGCGTGCTCACCTGTCCGCGTGGCAGGCGTGCGGTCGGCGTGCATGGCGAGCTGGTGTCGCGACACGAAGCTCGCTCGGACTGGCGCCTGGACGCGTTCGTGCGGGAGCTCACAGGATGTGGGAACGACAAGACAAGTGTCGGTGGTGTCGGTGGTGCAGGAGCCGCCGTGGGTACGGCGGTACCCTCTTCTTTGTCCACAGTGTCGACGTCGATGCCAGTCTCGTCGAACGCAGCCTACTGGTACCTCTGGGCGACCACAAACTGCTTCTTCTGCAGCATGTGCAAGCGCTGGTTCCCGACCCTCGACCTCTACGCGTGTGCGTTTCACTCGGGCGTGGTCTCGGGTGTCGGCTGTGACGCCAGGTTCTCGTGCTGCGGCGCCCGTGTGTTCGACTGGGACGACCTCGGAGGTGGTCTCGGAGCTGACAGCAGACGTGATCTCCGACTCGGAGAGAGCGTGAGGAACCAAGGCGTTGGAGTTGAAAGCAGGACAACTGAGCGACTCGGAACGGCTGCTGGTATTGGTACGCGTGGCTGCTGCGTCAAGAAGCACGTGCCAGTGTTCGCCAACGACCGCTGCCTCCTGTCTGGTCCCAGCAACCGCCTCGACAACCAGCATCCGGTTGAGAACCTCCGTCTCCGCTTCTGTGCTGATGGCACTCTGGACGTCGCCCATGGTGGCAACAGCAGCACGGACAACGGTTCTACACAAGGCCGAGCTGATGCGAACGATGGCGCTGGCAGCGTACCTCTCGAGACGCGCGTCGAGACGATCTGCAAGCTGCCAGGTCTCTGGGACGTGATCTACAGCTGTGAGCGTGTGGTGCGTCATGTGATGACGAGTCGTAACCCACGCGCTGCAGCTCGCAATGACGGTGCGACTCCTACTGCTACTCCCACCGCCTCCGTCTCAAACTCAAGTGCCGCCAACAGGAGCAGTAGCAACAGCAACAACAGCACTGCAGCATCCGAGACGACGCGAGCCAGCACGGGAACAGCTTCCGCTACAGCAGCTCCAGTACCCGCAACGCCACCAGGAACGACAGCCACTGCGAGCGGAGGACCAGCCGTGCCGACGCATCCGATCCAGCAGATGACGACGCTCCACGCACTGGTGCACGGCGAGCACGCGTCTGTCGCCCCCACGTGGCAGCCACCACAGCTGCGAGCCACTCTGCCAGCAAGCACCAAGCGGCCGTCGACTGCCGGAGCAGCAGCAGGAGGAGGATCTGGAACACCACCACCAGGAGGCTCGTCGACTGCCGCAGTCGCGATCACTACCAAGACGGAAGACACGACGAGCTCCTCGTTGCGCCAGCGGCAGTTCCGCGCACTGCAGCGGCAGGAGAGGGACCGCGTGCGCCACCAGCTGCTCGCCCGTCGTCTCGTGCAGATGCGCAAGAGCGCGACTGCGTGACAACAGGAGAGAGAGAGCGAGAGGATGATGATACGCAGAGACAGACGTTCAGGGCGTTTATCACGTCGAAGCGAAGTGCGAACTCACAGTATCGCATGCTGACCTCTCTCTCTCTCCTACGAACTCGTGCATGGAGCGCCACGACAGGAGAGGATCTTTGCTTCTGGTCTCACTCTTCCTCACCCAGCAATGCCAATCTCTCGGGGACGGAGGTAGGTAGTACTGTACTTCATAGTGGCTGGCCCTCTTTCCCATGTCCATGACGAGTCGACGTCGCAATGGCTACGTGGACGTCCTTCCGCGAGTTCGGCCATCCGACGATGTCTGCGTCACACGCAGTGCACGTCTTTTCACGTTGAAGTGCGCTGCTCCCGTCAGACTCCCGTCGGAACCTTCGGCGGACTTGGCCGCGTCTTTCTTTGTATGATAAATTGAATTGGGCGGCAGCGAACTTCTTCGAGCTCTCAACGCATGCGATGGAATCGGAGCGTCCATCACAGTCTTGTGGCGGTGGTGGGGACGTCCTTGGGGCGACAAGCTCCTCATTCCGCGGCGTCACCTTGACAAGTCAGTCAGTTCTCCATCACTTGCGCTTCCTTCTTCGCACCGAATTGAGCGAACCCAAATCACGAATTGGGCGACCCCCAAATGACGCGTTTTTGCCACGACCTGCGCGTCTTTTGCCTTTCGTGTCGCACGAAGGTCGCGTGAAGCGGTCACATCAAGCGACCTTCGCGCCACCTCGACCAATGTCGAATCCATCTTCAGGTTCGCTCTTTTTTCAAGAGCTCTCAACACAACACTTTCGATCTTGCGTCCACCCACGCAACCTTCCGTGCCTCTCTTCCATCCCTCCCTCCTTCTCCTCCCCACCCACCCACCCACCCGCCGCAATGAGCTCCTCCTCCTCCTCTTCGCTGAAGATCGTGGTCTCTGGCGCCGCCGGTCAGATCGCGTACTCACTGCTGCCACTAAGTCCGTTTGCTCTCCTCGCATTCATTCTTCCCATCCATGCATCCATCCCAGCGAGCGTTCGTCTGACACTGGAATGTCTGCTTGCTTCCGTGGGACTTGTCAGTCTGCATTGGCCACGTGTTTGGCCCCACGCGTCGCGTGAGTCTCCGTCTGCTGGACATTCCCGTGGCGCAAGAGGCGCTCGAGGGCGTCAAGATGGAGCTCCAGGACTGCGCGTTCCACCTCGTGGACGACGTCACGCCCACGTCCGACCTCGAGGTCGCGTTCCGAGACGTGGACGTGGCGATCCTCGTCGGCGGCTTCCCACGCAAGCAAGGAATGCAGCGGTGCGTGCGTCTGTGCTTGGATGGATGGATGGATGGGTGTAGATAGGTGGTATACCGTACCAACTGACTGACGGACGACTGACTGGACCCAAACAACACCCATACAAAACTCATTATTTTTCCAGCAAGGACCTGATTGAAAAGAACGTGACGATCTTCAAGGCCCAGGGCGAGGCCCTGGAGCAGTTTGCGAGCCGCCACGTCAAGGTCCTCGTCGTTGCGAACCCAGCGAACACCAACTGCCTCATTGCGATGGAGAATGCGCCGAGCATCCCGCGCGCCAACTTCTCTGCGCTCACGCGTCTCGACCACGAGCGGCTCCGGTCGTTCGTGGTTGAGCGCGTGAATGCGACAACCGCCGCGTCCTCCAAGGTCTCGTCCCTGGACGTGCGCAAGTGTATCATTTGGGGGAACCACTCGAGCACCCAAGTGCCGGACGTGACGCACGCACAAGTGAACGCCCAGCCACTCGTGACGCTCGTGACTGACGCCCACTGGGTCGAGCACGAGCTCGTGAAGGACGTCCAGGAACGCGGCGCAGCGATCATTAAGGCCCGGAAGCTCTCGAGCGCCATGTCGGCGGCCGCGGCAGTCGGTGCGCACTTGCGCGACTGGTTCCACGGCACGAAAGCCGGCGAGTTTGTGTCGATGGCAGTCGCGTCCGACGGCAACGCGTACGGCGTGCCGGACGGACTCATCTACTCGTTCCCCGTCACGTGTGCGGGCGACGGCACGTACGAGGTTGTGCCTGGGCTCGCAGTCTCGCCCCGTATCCAGGCCATGATGCAAGCGACTGCGGCAGAGCTCGCAGACGAGCGGGCGGACGCGCAAGAGATCCTGGCGCGGTACTAGCGAGTCCGAGTGTCTTGTGAGAGTGTGTGTCGTACGGTGTTGTGTGAGTTGGTAGCCATTCATTCAGTTGAGGTCTAGCAAACCTTCTTTACACCAAGGCCACTGAAGGTTACCTAACCTACCTCTGCCACTACAAACGCACTTGCGTTGCGAACTGGTCCAGCTTCTCCACCACAAACGACATCCCCACACGATGCGTCGGATCGGACGCACACATCATGCGCACCAAAGTCCACTGGGCTTCACTCAGCCTTGCTGGTCGAGACGGAAGGTGGCCACTCTGGACCCTGCCACGAATGTACGCGTCCGGCGTCGAGCGACCCCACGGCGTGTCACCACTCACCGCCTCGACGATCACCATCCCGAACGCGTACACATCGGACGCGAGCGTCAGGCGGTCGCCACGGAGGTACTCTGGCGATCGCCACTGTACGGCTCCCTGCTTCTTTGGGTCGACCCAGATCTCAGCAACACCCAACAGTGAGCTCAAGCCAAAGTCGATGATCTTGGCGTCGCCGTTCGCACTGAGCAGTACGTTGTCACCCTTGAGGTCGTTGTGCAGCGTGTTGTGGTCGTGGAGGTACTGCAGTCCGAGTGCAACTTGGTGCAGCAGTTCCCAGGCTCGAATCGTGGTGGCTGTGTTGGTTGACGCGGAAGTTGAAGAGATACTGGCGCTCAGACTCAGCGATACTGAGGCGGAGTCGTCGATTCCATTGTCGCTGACGTCGTTCTCGTCGTTGTTGCTGTCGACAATCTCCTCCACCACTGGTGCTGCCTCAGCCGTCTTCTTGTCGTCACTGTTGCGCAACTTGTTCAGGTACTCTGGCAGCGTCCCGTTGCCTGCGAGTTCACACACAAAGAAGCGCTTGCCCTCGTGACAGGCGCCAAAGAGCTTGAGTACGTGTGGGTGGCTCAGTGGAAACCACACGCGCAGTTCGTGGAAGAACAGCTCTCTGCGGCTGTGCGCTTTCGCTTTTGTATCAGCGTCCGTGTGGCTGGCATCCTCGTTCTCATAACCCATGAACTTGAGCACAACGGGTGTGTTGCGCCACGTGGCTCGGTACACGTCCCCGAACGCGCCTTTGCCGATCCGGTCCACGCTCGAGTCGTACTTGAGGTCGTACGAGTGGATGAGCCACGCGAGTTGGTTCGTGGTTGGGACGTTGGTATCGTCGTCAATGTCTTCAGTGGTGGTAGCTTGAGTCGATGTCGGCTTGAACCGCAATATCTTCACCGGATCGTCGACGATGTGGTTCACTTCTGGCGTCTTCGCTCCTGTCTTCGCTTTCATGTTTCTCCGAGCAGTAGCTGCAGCTCTCGGGGCGGTGGTTCTTCGTGCTGTTTTCGTTGGTTTGACTTCACTTGATACTCCAGTCAGGACCTTGGGGTCGGACTCAGCACGAGCCGCACCACGAGGTGTGTCGATCTTGTTTGCTCGACTCCTGTTCAGATTGTCCGGACTGGATGTTCCAACTTCTTTGTGAATCGTCACTTCCGATTGATTCGACGGGTCCATGGGCTTTGAACGACGCGAGATCTCCAAGCGACCCAACCGCTCTGACGTGTCGGACTCGTCCTCTGGGTGCTCCTGTCCCTCCAGTCGTTCTGATCCTCTCGACACCACCTCCCACTTATGAATCGGAGCCACCGTAGCCGGCGACAGCAGATCGAGTAACTCGTCCAGTTGGCGGTGGAACACGTGGCTCTCTAGCGACACCTTCTGGCTTAACGCGCGCGTCAGCACCGACGTCTTGTTCTTGGCCATGCGCAGGAACCAGTCGAAGCTCAGCAGAATGTCGATAAACCCCACGACGCCCACGTCTCTCGCGTGCCGATTCTGTGCCAGCACCACACTAAGTACGTCGCGCAGACGTGCCAGAATGTGGGCGATCGCGTCTGGAGACTCGCGACACCGCTCGCATTTCCTCTGCAACCGCGAGTTCACGTATCGCTGCAGCGTCGATCCGAGCTCGGGGAAAAGGAACTTGTCGAGGTCCGCCGTGCGTCGTCGGTCCATGCGCAGATCCGTGTGAATGAAGCGTTGGCTGCGTTCGGCGCTCACTCTCGCTGCAGTCGCCAAGTGTTCGAAGTGGAGGACCACGCTCGTGATCGTCGGTCGCGTCGTCGCGTCCTGGCGCCACATGCTCTCGATCAGCAACTGCTGGGTCTCAGACGCCAACCCTGTACTTTGTAGCTCTGGTCGCCACCCTCGTGAGACTTTGTGCGACACTGTGTGTACGTTGTCTTCCACTTGCCACGGCACTTCTCTGGTCAGCGCCTCCAGCGCGCACATTGCGAGCGAGAACACATTGGACTCAGCGGATGGTGGTGCGCCTTGAATGCACTCTGGAGCGAGCCATCGGACGTCCTCAGATGATAGGAGCTGCTCCTCGGCATGTGCTGGCGTCTTTGCTGGTGTTGACGTTGGGATAGACGATAGCGTCGTCGACGTAAGCGTCCGACCCAGAGTGTGGTCGCTGTCGATGGTGCTCTTCGCACTTGGCGATCCATCCAAGCATGGGAGCACGCAGATCTTCGCGACACCGTCCGTGCCGACCCAAATGTCCGCGCATCGCAGTCGCTTCAGCACCACACCTCTCGAGAAAAGGTACCGCAGTCCGACCGACACCTCGAACAGTTTCTGCCACACCTCGTGCTTGTGCTCATCGCGACTCAGATACTCGCGCAGGTTCGTCTCCGAGACGTCTTCAAGGACGACCATGTGCGGATCCGTCATGAGTGACGCGCCAAAGATCTTGACGACGTTCGGATGATTGAGCTGTACGCACTTGTCCATCGTGTCGACGAAGACGTGGCCGTCCATGTAAACCGCAACGATGGTCGACCTCGCCCAGCGTCCACGCGCAAATCCGGCAGTCGATATCGAGGTCTTCTGGTTTGTCGAGCTGGAGTGTCGCGACTCGCTCGAACTGTCTGCGCCGTTGTCACTGTTGCTGCTCGCGTCTTTCTTGTCACGCTTGCCACTATGGTTCTTGGTGCCGCTGCCCGTCCTGCCAGCCCAGGCATCAATGTCGACACCGAGTTCGTGCGGGGGAACGAACCAGCTCGGGATGGCAGGTAGAGACTGACCGCTAAGACCGTCCATCACTGTGTGCAGCGCCGTCTTGAGCAGCTCCAGCATCTCGGCACTGCATGACTCGCCCTGTACCGACACTTTGTGCTGGAGAAGCAGCGCTGCCTCCTGAAGCGAAGAATCTCGTGCTGAGTTGGTGTCGTTCGGATGTTGAGTGTCGCTGGTGCGTTGACTGTCGTCACCGTCGCTCGTTTGGCTTTCGCTCGTTTCAATCTGCGCTTTGCACTCCAATTGGATCGCTTCCCGGAACAGCTGAAGCAGCTCACGCTCATCGCTCAAGCACTGCACGTTCCAGTCTGTCACGAGATGCACAACCGACGATGACGACGGAGATAGGGATCGAGTCGTCGTTGTCGCCAACGTCGTCGCTGGTGATGACAGTGTCTGATGCCCCTCGTCCATCGAGTCGACAGAAGCAGGAGCAGTTGCAGTGCTTGTTACGTCTTCGTCACGTTCGATGCCGCTTGCTTGTGCATCACTGCTCGCTTCCACTTTGCCGTCGATACTGTTGTCGCCATCGTTGCCGACATCTTTAGCTACAGACCCGAAACCCATCGTGTGCTCCAGAAACGTCAGCTCCGTGTGAATGTCCCGCAGCCGACTCGAGATCGTGGAGCTCGCGACAAGGCGCGCAAAGACACAGTCATTGGAGCACGCTGTCTTGAGCTGAATAACGTGGAAGACAATCATGACGAACTGGAAAGCGCTCTCACGCGAAGACGCCATCGACCCCGATTCAGACAACGATGATGACGACGGCAACGAAGCGTTCAATGTCATGCGTTCGTGCAAGCGCACGAGTCGCTCAACCACTTGCGACCACATGGTCTGGAACTCGTGGGTCTGCGCAGTGGACTCGCGCAGCGTCTGGAGTGTCGCTGTGAGCGCGGATATCTGCTGCTCGTATGGGTAGTCGTTCTCACCACTGTCGGTGTCGTCGTTCATGTCGTTGCTGTTGCCACCACTGCTACTCTTGTCCTGGAGGCTGCTCTCGTTGTCACCGACGTCGCCCTTCTTTTCGTCGTCGATCGCGTTGTTGTTCTTCGTATCTTCGGTGCTGTCATCCATTCTTCTGCGTTTGACGGTACTGATCCGCTGGCAAGCTTGACGCGGTGGCGACGGTATCAAATGCCCAAGATCAAACAGCAAGGAGACCACACTCGCCTCGCCCCAGCGCGCAGCGGCCATCAACAGCGTCTCGCCGTCTACAGCGCGATGATGAGCAGCCGCTCCGGCGTCAAGTAGGACCACCACTGCGTCAAAGTGACCGGCGCGCGCAGCAGCGAGCAGCGGGGTGTTACCGTGTACGTCAGTACTGTCGAGTGCTTCCAAGCGCGCAGTGGCGTGAGTTTGCTTCGTCGCATACGGTGAACTGAGCGCTGGATTGTCGTCCAGGTTGGCAATATCGGTGCCGCTGCGCATATGTCGAACCAACAGGAGGATGACGCCACATTGACCCTTGCTTGCCGCTGCGTGCAATGAAGTCGCTCCGTATGCGTCCGCCGCGTCAACACTCGCGCCATGTTTCAACAGTGCAGACACCACGTCCACGTGGCCGTACCAAGACGCGATGTGCAACGGTGTCTCTCCAGTTAAGTCCGACATATCGACGCTTGCTCCTCGCTGCAACAGCTCAAGCACGATATCGGCGCGTCCCGACTTGGCTGCGAGACGCAGCGGACTTGCTGCGCTCGAAGACAGTCCGTTGACGTTCGCTCCGTGTGATGCAAGTGTCGCGACAATCTCCGCGAAGCCTTTCTGAACAGCGATACAGAGCGGAGTCGCCCCAGCGACGGTAGTGGCGCCCACGTTCGCTCCGCGGGACAAAAGTTCGACCACGATGTTGTGGTGTCCATAGTAAGCGGCGGCGGAAAGTGGAGTCTCTCCGTTAAGCGCTGTCGCGTCGATGTTCGCCCCGCAAGACAGCAGCTCGAGCACGACGTCCATATGCCCTTTAGCAGCAGCAGCAAAGAGCGGAGTCGATCCATTCGTGTGTGCCACGTCGATGCCAGCTGTCGCCAACACCAGCGCCGTGACGACTTCGACGTGACCGTTGTAAGCTGCGTCGAATAACGGAGTCTCGCCATCTGAGTCCACGACGTCGACACTTGCGCCACACGACACGAGCTTATTTACAACGTTCGTGTGGCCGCTCGCTGCTGCAGTGTGAAGCGCGGTGGATCCCCTCGTGTTCTTTGCATCGACGCTCGCTCCGTGCGCCAGCAGCTCATCGGCGATGTCTTCACGGCCGATCTGCGAGGCGGCGTAGAGTGCCGTCAGACCGTCCACTGTTGCTGCGTTGACACTCGCTCCGTGCTGTAGCAATACTGTGACGACATCGTTGTGACCTTGGAGAGCAGCGACGAACAGCGGTGTCGTTCCTTCCGCTGAGGCTGCGTCGACATTTGCGCCTCGCGCCAGCAGCTCCACTGTCATGGCGACGTGCCCGTCACCCGCCGCAGCAATCAGCGGGGTCACTCCACGAACAGCTGGTGCATCGACGTGCGCGCCATGAGAAATCAATTCGCGAGCGACTGTGTTATACCCACCTTGAGCGGCGATGAAGAGTGGCGTTGCACCAAATATGTTGGCCGCATCGACAATGGCCCCGTGCGTGATCAGCGCGATGACGATATCGAGATGACCCTCTTGAGCCGCGAAGTAGAGAGGAGTCGCTCCCTCGATCATTGACGCGTTCACACTCGCCCCGTGTTGTAGGAGCTCGGTCACGATCTCGGCGTGGCCATTTTGAGCCGCAGCATGCAGCGGTGTGATTCCATCTTCATTCACTTCCTCAGTGCGTGCTCCGTGCTTCAACATCTCGCGCACGATTTCGAGGTGGCCTCCCTGAGCTGCAACGCGAAGTGGGGTCATCGGGTTGTGAACTTCTGCTCTCCCGGTCTTGGATTGGAGAATGTCCACGACTTCCGTGTGTCCAAACTGTGCGGCGATCAGGAGCGGTGTGGTGCCGTCCAGATTCGCCAGATCCACGTTCGCGCCGTGAGAGACCAACAAGCGGACGACATCAGCGTGGCCGTTCTGCGCGGTGAGGAACAGCGCCGTCGATCCGTACACCGTTGTAGCATTGACGTTCGCCTTGCACGCCAGCAGCTCGCTCACGATCCCGATACGACCTTCCTGGGACGCGAAGTGGAGCGCTGTCATTCCGTCTTCGTTGGCTGCGATGACGCTTCCTCCTCGCGATAACAGCGCGTTCACCACATCTTGGTGGCCTTCCTGCGCCGCGATGTGCAACGCCGTTCCGCCTTTCATCGCAGCGGCATTGACACTTGCCCCAAATGACAGCAGCGTGTCCACAATGTCGCTGCGATTGCTCTGCGCGGCAATGTACAGCGCTGTTGCGCCAGCACAAGTCGACACGTCGAGTCGCGCTCCTCGAGACGCAAGCACCTCGACGACTTCAGCGTGGCCGTAATGCGTTGCAACAAGCAGAGCCGTGGCACCAACTGCATTCATAGTTTCGATCGTTGCTCCATGCTGGATCAACAAAGCCGCAACTGCTGCGTGACCATATCGTGCCGCTGTGTGCAATGGTGTCGCCCCACCCGCGCCTACTGCGTCCACGTTCGCGCCATGCATTACCAGCGTGGACACGATGTCTGCGTGTCCGTACCGAGACGCGGCGTGTAGCGATGTCTCTCCGAAAGGATTTGGCTTGTTCACGCTCGCTCCTCGCTGTAAGAGCTCCAGCATAATGTCCGTGCGTCCCATAGCGACCGCACGAAACAGCGGACTTGCCGTATTCAAAGACAGTCCGTCGACGCTCGCCCCGCACGACAACAGGGTCGCCACGATATCCTTGAAACCGTGCTGAACAGCGATGCACAACGGAGACGCTACATCATCGCTAGAGGTGTCCACCCTCGCTCCTTGTGACAACAGCGTCACGACGATATCCTTGAAACCCTGCTGGATAGCGATGCACAACGGAGTCGCCCCAGTGACAGTGGTGGCGTCCACGTTCGCCCCATGCGACAATAGCGTCGCGACGACATCAGCGAAACCTTGCTGAACAGCAATGTACAACGGAGTTGCACCACTGGTGGTGGCAGCATCCACACTCGCTCCTCGAGACACCATTTCGACCACGATGTCGTTGTGTCCACTGAGAGCAGCGACGAAGAGTGGGGTCTCTCCCTCCATTGCTGTCGCGTTGAGGCTCGCTCCATGAGACAGTAGCTCGACGACGACGTCCTTGTGACCTTCAATTGCAGCAGCAAAGAGCGGAGTCGATCCGTACACCTGTGTCGCGTCGATGTTTGCATTTTCTGACAGCAGCACCGCAACGACTTCGCGGTGGCCGTTCTGAGCCGCGACGAACAGCGGAGCCTCACCATCCGAGTCCACGACGTCGACACTTGCGCCACACGACACGAGCTTTTTCACAACGTTCGTGTGGCCGTTCGCTGCTGCAGTGTGAAGCGCGGTGGATCCACAAGCATTCCTCACGTCGACGCTCGCTCCGTGCGCCAGCAGCTCATCGACAATGTCGTCACAGCCGATCTGTGAGGCGGCGTACAGCGCCGTCAGACCGTCCACTGTTGCTGCGTTGACACTCGCTCCGTGCTGTAGCAATACTGTGACGACATTGCTGTGGCATTGGTGAGTAGCAGCGACCAGCGGTGTCGTTCCGTCCGCTGAAGCTGCGTCAACATTTGCGCCTCGCGACAGCAGCTCTACTGTCATGGCGATGTTCCCACGGAGAGCAGCGACGTATAGTCCGGTCACTCCGTCTTGTGTACTGGCATCGATGGTGGCGCCGTGATTGAGCAGCTCGATAACGACATCTTCGTGACCATTGGACACAGCGACGAGGAGCGCTGTCACGCCTCCTCCTGCTCTCAAGTCAACGTTCGCACCGCTGTTGAGTAGAACAACGACGACTTCTCTGTGTCCCTGCTCTGTTGCGACAAATAGTGCTGTTGCTCCACCTGCGACCGACGCGTCGACAGAGGCGTTGCTCAAGAGCAGCGCGTGAACGACGTCCAAGTCGCCTCGGCAAGCGGCGACGAACAGCGGCGTCTCGCCTCTAGCGTTCACTTTGTCAACAGCTGCACCGAACTCTACCAAGACGTGCACAACATCGGCTCGCCCAGAGCGACACGCTGCTGTGAGCGGTGTCTCCCCGTCGTGTTCGACCTCATTGATCGCTTGACCGTATTGAGGGTGTCGCGAGAGCAGCTCGTGCATATGCTCGGCGTTGTGGTCGCGACATGCAACGAGGGTAGTAGGCTCTGTAGAGGCCAGAGCAGCGCTTGCTGCGCTTGGGTGTGTGTCAGCAGCGTGAGCCGGAACGGCGACAGTCATGAGCGCACGCTCAGGAGGGGTGCAGATCGGATCTTGTTCGACTTTGACAATGGATCTACTTTGATCTTGCACAGGCATGATGTCTCCCTCGTTTTCTTCGCTACTAGGTAATCTGTGATAGGTTCAGATTTCTAAATCTGGGTGTACCCTGACCAAATTGGAAATGTGTACTACATACTGTATACGAGATGTCCGAAAAGGTTTTGACGTTGAGTTTTCGTGCCACTCAGATAATCGTGGTCCGTGATGCTGCGCTCCACGCTCCACCAGCTCATTGCTTCGGTCCGGCGTCGTGCACCAGCGATCACCCGCTTCTCGAGCACGTCGCTCGCCCGAAATGGCGAGTTCTCGGACGTGCTGCGCTTCGAGACGCTGCAGCCGCGAGG
>JAASGD010000768.1:0-16781 GCA_023334115.1 Globisporangium megalacanthum | reverse complement strand
CGGCCGTCGAGAGCGACAAGAACGCCATTCTCACGAGCCGTGGTGGTGGTGGTGGAGGTCGGTGGGGGGCTTCCGCATCGGCTGATCCTAGCGCCAGGTGTACATCCGAAGAGACGACAGAGGAGGAGGAAGGAGGAATGGGAGGAGGCGGCGGAGGTGGAGTGAGTCCCACGCTCAGCGTCGTCAACACCTTCCACCCGCTCTGCTACACGTCGGGGTACCGTCGCGACCAGGACGAAGTGCGGTCCGAGCGCTCGCCTGTGCAAGCGCTCAAGTACCTGAGCCACGTCGAGCTCCTTGCGGTCTCGGCCGGCGACCTGAAGCTCACGTTCTGGGCGACAGCGATCCTGACGGCCACGAGCACCAGCGCGCTCGAGACGCCCGTGCCGCTCGCAGCCGTCCATACGCCGCGGCCCCAGCGCGTGCTCGAGTGGAACGGAGCGACACGCCACCTCTTCTCCATCTCGGCCGACCTCGTCATCACCGTCTGGCTCGTCACCCGCGAGACGCAGGCCCAGTCTCACGCCCAGTCACAAGCACAGACACAAGTCCCACACGACACGAAGGCCGGACGGTGCGACGTGACGCTCGTCACGAGTCTCAAGAAGCACACGGACCTGCTCCAGGACCTGCTCGTACTCAACACGGACACGCTCGTGTCGTGCGGCATGGACAGTCTCATCTACCTCTGGGACACGCAGACGCTGGCGCCGAAAGGCGTGCGACAGGGCCACCGGCGTGGCGTGCGGCTGCTCGCGAAGCTCTCGCCCCAGCTCTTCCTCAGCGCCGGCTTTGAGTGCGACGTGCTCGGGTGGGACGTGTCGGCGCTCGCGACGACGCCCGTGTTCCGGCTTGGCGGCCACACGGCGCCCGTGTGCTGCCTCCAACTCATCGCGTCGAGCGCTCTCACGCGGCAGAATGAGCGTGCCGTGAGTGCGGCGTCGTCGTCAGCGAGCGCCGCAGTGGCGGCTGCGACGGCGCTGCTCGCGGACCAGGCGATCACAGTCGACGACGACGGCTGGTTCAAGTGGTGGAGCCTCGCCGACGTGCTCGCTGTGGGCGAGAGCAGCAGCACCAGCGGCGAGCTGGAGACGACGAACGGCAGCAACCGGTGCCTCCAGACGTTCCGCGTCGGCGCCGACAAGTTCCCGTGGAAGGCGCACTCGCTCGCGGTCGTGAACCACGGCGAGACGGTGCTCGCGGCCGGGCTACACAAGCTCAAGCTGCTCCAGCGCGTGCGGCTCAAGCCCCAGATCGTCGCGTCCAGCGTCGTGCTGTACAACAGCGTGTCGTTCACGCTGCTCACGACCACAGACCGGGAGGTGCGCATCTGGGACGCGGCGTCCGGCGCTCTCGTGCGCACGTACCGCAACGTCACGGCGGCCGACATTACGTGCGTGGACGTGGACGCCCGCCAGCGCAAGCTCGTGGTCGGCTCGCAGCGCGGGGAGCTCGTGGTGCTCAACTACCTTAACGGCGCTCTGCTCAAGCACTGGACGCCGCACCAGCTCCATGTCGCAGCGCTCGTGTACTGCAAAGAGGACCAGTGCGTGCTCACCGCTTCCTGGGACCGCTCGCTCCGCCTCTACGACGACAACGTGAGCGCGAACGCACTGCTGCGGTGTGTTACTGACGCCCACGACGCCGACATCAAGTGCCTAGCGTACTGTTACGCGCTCTCGCTCTGTGCGAGCGGGAGTGCGGACGGCGTGATCAAGATCTGGGACTACATCTACTTCCTGCTGGAAGACACGTGTACAGTCCCACCTGGCAGCAGTGCGAGTGTGGCGACGCACTCAACAGTGCAAACCGACGTGAACGCCCTCGAATTCGTCGAGCCGTACCCGCTGCTCGTGTCCGCTCACGAGAACGGCTTGGTCTGCGTCTGGGGGCTCGCGTTGACACAAAAGCCGACGACGCTGCTCGTGAGCTTCGACCCAATGGCCGCGTCACCCGCCGGTCCGACAGTGTTACTCGCACCAACGAGCGACGACGACGCAAGCAAACACAGCAACAGCTTTAAGCGCGAAGGCGTCAGCTGCTGCCAGTTGTTCTACGACGAAGACGGCGGCGATGTGCTGGCGAACGACATTCGACGCGGCCGGTTCTTGGTCCTGTGCGGCGGCACGCGTGGCACGATCAGCGTCTCAGACATGTCTGACGTCATCGCCAAGTCGTTCGTGCGGGCGTTCCGAGAAGAGAGTCTGCCGTCGAGCCACTTGCGGTCGTACAACCCGCGTCGGCGCTTCCTGCGTCAAGGGAAGACTGCGAAGCGGCTCCGGAGCAAACACCACAGCACGACGCACTCAGACGACAGTGGAGCGATTGGTGGGGAGGCGAACAAGCTCCGAATCGAAGCAGCTGACGTGAAGAGCGTAGCGATGTGGCGAGCGCACGCAGGCACGATCCGGAGCCTCCGCACTGTAGACGAGCCGCGTTCGATCCTCACGTGTTCGAGCGACAAAAGCGTGAAGGTGTGGACGTTCAGTGGCGCGTGCATGGGCAACCTCTCGCACCCGGTCACTGGAGGCCGTGCGGCTGAGGCGAACAGCTCCTCTGGTACAGAGAGCAATGCATCGTGGCGTTGGGAGATCGACTTGGAGACAGCGGCACGGGCGAAGCGCGCGCACGCCGAGGCGATCTGGGACGAGATGAAAGCGAGCAAGCTTAAGAGCGGCCCAGTGCGCCACCAGTCTGTGGTGGACCAGCGTCGGACCCGACGGCGGTCGACAAGTAATGGACTTGGTGCGAGCTCAAGCGCTCCCACGCTGGAGACACGATCCATCCCACATCATCCAGAGTCGTCCGCATTAAGTACGCACAGCAGCGACCTTCGTACAGGGAGCGACACGAGCGTCGTGGTCAGGAGCGAGGCGACTCGGCTCTTCCAGCAGCTGCATGGTGAGGCGACGTGGAAGCAGAGTGACGTCCAAGTCGCACGCCACGCAGCGTGGGAGCTCGAGCGCGCCAAGTTCCAGCAGCGCATGAAGAGGCTTGTGCGAGCGAAGCTCGCTGCAGATGGTGGCAAGCCAAGTCAACAGCACGACGCAACAGGCTACAGCGTCGGGACGCCGAGCGCGCTCCTCACGTCGGTCAATCAGGAGTTGGGAGGGCAAACCGATGCGGCCATGATGCTGACGACCGCCTTCCTCGAATCCGACGACGTCAACCACGGCTTGGGCGACACGAGCCTCCTGCCTGCGTTCGACACGTCTGCACAGACGCTGCCGTACCACGACAAGGACAACTGGTGCGTCGGGAGCCTCAACCGCGAGCGACAGATGTATAGCAATTTGCACCACGAGCACGTGCGGCGCAGTGTGGGCGTGGCGATGCCAGGCGGTCGCTCAGCAGCTCGTTTGCCGCGGTACCGACGTGGCAGCGCACCGGTCTGCGAGCCGATCGACTTGACGCCGTCGCTCTTCCTCCTCGAGAAGCTCGGTACGAGCTGCGTGATCGTCGAGAACGTCCCACCGCAAGCGAAAGCGAAGCTCAAGACAGTCCCCACGCTGTCCCGTCAGCGCTCTCAGCCTAGTCGCCTATCGAGTGCGGCGCACTCCCAGTCGGCGTCAACGCTAGCGACCAGTACAGTCGTGTCCATACTGAAGCCACCACGGCTGTCTGAGCCGGTCCGAGGCCATGAAAGCGACAGCGGTACGTCGCTTTTGCCGCACCAGCCCATGCAAGAGCTCATCCGACAGTACGACCAGCTCATGGCGGACCCGCACGTGGAAGACGACGAGGAGCGGGTGCGCCGTACAACCAAGCTCCTTGCGAATGTTCCAGTGAAAGCAGCACGGAGAGGATCCAACGCCCAACATACGCGTCCACAGCCGAACGAGCACCTCGAAGCGCCACCTTCGAGTCGAGACGACGACGCGGAAGGAGCTTCGCTGCACCGACGCACTGTAAAGAAGGTCTCGAGCGCACCGACGAGCCGTCAGCAGCCAAGGTCGCCCCCAGCACGACCGAGGTCGTCAGCCAAAGCGGCGTCGAAGCGGAAGACTGAGGACGGGAAGAGCGAGCGCGCGGCTCCAGTCGAGTCGGCGGCTGCAAAGAAGCTCCGGATGCGCTCGGACGCCGCTTTGCTGCGACAGGACCGGTTCGGGCCGCACAGTCGGGACGACGTCGTGAGCATCTACCGCACGTTCCAGAAGCTCGACAAAGACCAGAGCGGCACGATCACGCTACGTGAGCTGCGGGACGGCGCCGGCCTCTTCTCAGGCTCGAGTCTACAGGAGAATATCATGAGCATCTTTAGCAGCATCGACAGCGACCAGAGCGGCCACATTGACTTGTCAGAGCTGCTCAGTGCGATCTTTGGAGGCGATAGGGACCAAGCAGAAGGTGTGTTGTCAGAGATCTTTCGCTTCTGCCACCTGCTCGAAGTCGCTGAGCGAGCGAAGAAAGCGAAGAAGCGGCAGCTCACGTCGGAGCAGCTGAAAGAGCTCTACGCGCTCTTCAAGGTGCGCCCCGCTCTAAGAGGACGACAGTTGTCGATGTGCTGTCGGAGGCCCGTCACTGGAGTCTCACAATGTGCCCTGTGCTCAGCTCTATGATGTGGACCACAGCGGCAGCATCGACGCTGACGAGCTCTTTAGCGCGCTCCGGTACAACGACAAGTTCTACGACCGTGGCTCCCGAGACAGCCAGGCGCAGCTCACGCGGGAGGATGTGCAGAAGATCATTGCACACTTTGACGTGAACACGAACGCGACGCTCGACATGGACGAGTTCATTGAGCTCTTTCGCGACGACGCGTAGGACAGCACGTCGTTTCTCTGATAGTCGCGTCATTAGCTCTGACTCACACACTTGGCTGACTCAAATGAAGACCTTCGCCACCGTCCACACCGCTTGTTGATCTACACTGGTGACAGACGAAACCCGCTGTCCTATTGCTGCACTTTGCCTCGATCTTTCAGGTTTGGCACAAGCTCAACACGATGGCGTCCACCCCCAGATCCAAGGATCGAGAGTAGGTATCTCGTTCCAGCTGTCGTCGCTGTCGTCTTTGGTGGCGGGTATTGCTACTGGAGTGTCGTGCGACCCAAGACGGCGATTCCGTCGTTCAACTTTGGCAAGAGGATCGAGTTACTGCTTACGAACGACCGCAGTATCCAGGACAGGCGTGCGACAGTGGCTGCAAGACCGAGGGCGACGTGAACCTGTTCAAGACAGGCTTCGAGTTCAGCGACTGTAGTCGCTGTTTCAGCTACTGCTGTCGTCGTTTCAAAGTTGTAGTGTATGGGTTGTGCTCTTCTTGATCGGAAGCGAATGCATTGGCAGTGTGCATGGGAAGAGACTCGTGCGTTGCCTGTACTTGTTCGTGTGGGCGATGGAACTGGCGACCTACAGCGTCGTCTCGCGGGCAGCAAGGACCTCGCCTGGAGACCGTGGGGCGCCGCCAGGTGTGGGGACAGGCGAGTGCGCAGGGGACGAACCGGACGGTCCGCTTTCTTCTGAGGTCGGTGTCGGCAGCAAGCCAGGGGGCCGCCGGTCGACACGCAGCGCGTTCTCACTCACGCGGTCTTCCAGGTCCAGTTCGTCCGCGAGCTTCTTCGCGGCCGCCTTCTCCTTGCGGCTATTGACGTACACGCGCACTGAGAGCGCGATCGAGAGCTGAGAAACCACACGAGCGTCCGTTAGTAGAAGTTACGGCGGTTCTCTTTCTCTCTCTCCTTTACTGAGACTGAGAGGCTCTGGAGAACGCACCACTGTCGCGAGAGCGCCGGCGATCGTGAGGATCGTCTTGGTCCACGCAAACTTGTCGCACGCTGGCGGGTTGCTCCAGTCGCCCGCGCACTCGCACGTCTTGGTGCCGTCGCCGCCTGTGACGACCGACCCGCGGTTGAGATTGCAGTTCGTGACGTCAAACTTGCCGCTCTTCGTCGCATTCGGGTCCGTGAGCGAGTCCACCGGCTGACTGGGCTGATTGGGCTCACTGGGCTTCGATGTCGGCTCGGACGTCGGGCTGGCACTGGGGCTGGCGCTGGCGCTGGGGGTGACTGGTGCCGAGCACTTGGCGCCATCCACTGCCTCCACCTGTACTGTCGTCTCAGTCGTGGCCTGCGTACACGAGTCCGACCCCCATCCGCGCATTGCGATGGACCCGCCTGACGTCACACAGATAGAGAAGACGCCGTCGGCCTCGCGGTCGGCGCTCGTGCTGCGGTTGCCCACGAAGCTCGTCTTCTTCTGGTTCGCACGCAGCAGGTCGTACGTGACGCGCGTGACGCCGCTGAAGGCAAAGCGGATGCGTGTACCGGCTTTCGCCACCGCCACACCGGTGGCAGCGTCGAAGTCCACGCCTTCCTGGAACGAGACTGCGCCATGCGCGAAGCTGCACCCGTAGCAGCAGATGCCCTTCACTGGCGAGCACTGGTCGTGCACGAGCGGGTCGTACGTGATCTCGGTGCGCGCCGGGTCGGTCTGTGCAAGGCACACGTCGCAGCAGGCAGCGTGCGCAGACGGCGGCGCGAGCGTGGAAAGCAGCAGCTGCAGCAGGAGCGTCCAGAACGTCAGCTGCCGCATGATCGGATGTCGGGACTCAATGGCGAATTCTGGAGTGCACCCATGAATTTGACAAGCATCCGTCAAGTTAGACAAAATGACTTGATAAAAGTAAACAAACCAGAAAATATCATCGCTGTCCCTGCCGTCTGTGCCAGAATCCAGCGACTCGTGAGTCAGATGTGTCAGGATCATTAAGTACTGGTTGGGAACCTCAGGAGGAGGGAGAGGCAACCACGATCATCTCGTCCATTCCATACTGACGATGCAAGTCTTTGATACCAGACAGCTATGAGAATGGGAGTCATAAGCCAGTTCCACATTGAATCGACTGGTAGTTCTAAGACACAAGTCTCAATATCACCAGCACAGTGAACGGTTCAGGCTCAGTAACGCGTTGGCATTTAGCAACCTTCGCCACCCGCCACTGTTAAGCACGCTGTCCGCTCGAACGACGCCAGTAGGAGCACCAGCACCGCCCAGACAAGCAGGAATCCAAGGCCGACGCTCGCCACTAGCGCTGGGAGCTGCGTCGTCATGCCCGCTTCCTTCAGTTCGCGCGTGTGTTGCGCACTGTACGGCAGCAGCGGCAGCGCCGACAGACTCGCGAGCTTCACCACGAGCGCGACAATGACGCAATACATCGCTTGCTCGCGCGCGTGGGTCGTGTCCTGTGCGTACTCGTCGTCGTAGACGTCAAAGGACGCGCCGATGCTCTGCGAGAGCGAGGCCGCGAACGGCACCGCGAGGTTCCCGACTGCTAGGACCACGTTATACGAAGCGCTCTCGACGCCAGGCTCCGCAGCGTGCACTGCGAGGAAGAGCGCGACAAAGTACGCGAGCGCGTCGAACGCGGACCCAAACTGCTCGAACGCGAGCGCCAAGAGCGCGCTACGCACAACGTCACACACTGTAAAGAGCGCGGTGACGAGTGCGACGAACGCCGAGCCGACCGCCGCGACGACCATCACTTTCCGCCACGTCAGCGCAAGGGGTTCGGGGCGACGAAAGAGCAGCGCGACACTCGCGTACACGCCGCAGTTCAGCGCCGAGAAGACGCCGCTCACGAGCGGCGACGGCGTTGTCCAGAACTCGTACACTGCCTTCATGGACGTCGCGTAGTAGCTGAAGCAGACGCGCGAGACGAACACGAACGCTGCTGCTTGCCACACTGCACGGTTCTGCAGAGAGCGCCAGAGCCGACCGACGGCCGCGAGGACGCGCGTCCAGCCCGAGCGCCGGTCGTTCGCTATTGACACAGGTACCACCTGCAGCTCAGTCACGTCTTCGACAAAGAATAGCTTGACGCACGCGACAGCTGTGCCGCTGACTGCGACCACGAGCACTGCGACGCCACGAACCGACACGCTCCAGGCAAAGTCGCCGCCAAACTCGGAGCTGTTGCAGAGCAGCGCGACGAGGAGCGTCGCGAGCATCTGTGCGCTGAAACGCGTCGCCTGTAGCGTTGCGACAACGACACTGGCGCTCCGTGTGTTCGGACGGCCAAGCTGCACCATGACGCCGTCACATGCCGCGTCTGCGAGCACGTACCCGAACGTCGCGAACGTGAGGAGGGCGACGTACGGGGTGCGTGCGTCTGCTGCATTCACGTTCACGACACGCCCGTTTCGCGCGTACGGCTCTTCAGACGGCATGAGCACAGTGACGAGCGCGAAGACGAGGCACCACACCCAGCCGAGGAGCAAGTAGGGCTGTCGTCGCCGACCACGGATCGGCACAGCGTCAGTGAGTAACGCAAGCACAGGCTTGAGCAGCCACGGGAGCGCTAGCCAGCGCTCAGCTGCGTACGCTTCGTACTCGTCTACGTTCAGGTAGAGCTTGAAGAACGGGTACGCGGCGCTCTGCACGAGTCCGTGCACAGCGCCGACAGCAGCGACACTGACGACGAGCCCTAGCCGCTTGCGCGTGAAGAGTTCCGAGACGCCGCGCGGCTGCTGCGTGAAGCGCGTTTGTCGGTAAGAAATCGTGCTGCTGGCGCGCTGCCCGGTGCTGTACTCAGCGCCGTCGTCGTCGTCCCCGTCGTAGAAGTTGATAGAGCTCACGTCGGACAGCGAGTGCTGTGTGACGGAGAGGAACGCGAGCGAAGCGATGTCAGCATCGCTACGCTCGTCAGCTGCATCAATTGGCGCGCTCTCAAGCACCGAAATGGACCTCGGGTCGCTGCGGCGCCGTGGGCGTTCCACGAAGTCAACGACGGGTGGCGGTGGAGGCGGTCCCCTCATGAGGATGAAGATTTGCTGATGGCTCCAATCGAAAGTGTGTCGGTTCAGAACAGCGCTGTTTTTGAAACGCATCGTGTGACAGATACAAGTACCGTAAATTTCATGTCAAAAGCGAACACCCTCCTGTCCACTTGTGATCATTAACAATTTACAGAGAAAAGTCGTGTTATGTATGACAAAATGGATTCGTTTTTTGGTTGTAAAAACAATAGAGGTTGAATATCAGAAATTAAAACCACGTGGCAGTGACTGCATCCCCGTTCGAGTGACTTTGAAGTTTGGATGGAACCCCAAACCTACTCCCTCACTTTCATCATTATTGACTTGTCAGCTGATTTGCCATGATGCATCAATCCATCACGCACTTGTGAATCCACCGCCTCCAGCTCCCGCGTCCTCCCTCCTATTCCTCCGTCCTCCACTCGCAATGGCGACCTCGAAACCCCGCCAGCTCGTGCGTGACGCCACGCACATTGTGCGCGACATGCTCGACGGCCTCGTCGCCGCGCAGCCGCACCTCGTGCTCGTACGTGGTGAGAACGTGCTGCTGCACCGCGAGTTCCGCGCCATTCGCGAGCGCCAAGTGACGCTGCTGTCCGGTGGCGGCAGCGGCCACGAGCCAGCGCACGCTGGCTACATTGGCGAAGGCATGCTCACTGGCGTCGTGTGCGGCAACGTGTTTGCGTCACCATCGACCAAGCAAGTGCTCGCGGCGATCCGACTCACCGCCGGATCGAAAGGTTGTCTCGTTATAGTCAAGAACTACACTGGCGACCGCATCAACTTTGGGCTCGCAGTCGAGCAAGCGAAAGCGGAAGGCTTCCACGTCGACATGGTCGTTGTCGGCGAAGACGTTGCCGTCGTGAACGCCAACGCTGGGCGCCGGGGGCTCGCAGGCACCGTGTTTGCGCACAAGCTCGCCGGCGCAGCGGCGGCGCGCGGGAAGAGCCTCGCCGAGCTTGTAGCGCTTGTTGACGGCATCACGGCATCGAACCGGATTGGCACGATGGGCGTGGCGATCAAGCCGTGCTCGCTCCCCGGCCAAGAGGACAGCTCGCGTGATCTTGGCGACAATGAGATGGAAGTCGGGTTGGGCATCCACGGCGAGCCGGGCATCGAGAAGCGCGCGCTTGCGGACGTCCCAGCGCTCACGGAGCTACTGCTAGAGCGCATTGTCGGCGACGCGACGCCCGTCGGACTCCAGCTCGCGGCCGGCGCGAAAGCAGTGCTCATGGTGAACAACCTCGGCTCGACAACGACCATGGAGCTCTTTGTCGTGGCCAAGTACGCGGTGCAGGCGCTCGAGCGCCGTGGCGTCCGCGTGGAGCGCGTGCTCGTGGGGCCGTTTATGACTGCGCTCGACATGGGCGGCTTCTCGCTCTCGCTCTGGCACTCGGCCGGTGACGCTGAGCTGCTCGCGTACTTTGACGCGCCAACCACTGCGACTGGCTGGAACTTTACAAAGTACGAATCATCGGCGAATGTTGACGCAATCAGCCGCGAAATCGAGCCGGAAACGGCGGTCGCGACTGGAAAAACGACGCCCGCGCGGCCAGCGCAGCTGAGCGCGAGCGGACGCGTGCTCGAGCGCGCAATTGCAGCTGCGTGTGCAAAGTTGATTGCGAGCGAGCCGGAGCTCACGCTCTGGGACGCCAAGGTCGGCGACGGCGACTGCGGTGCGACGTTCAAGAAAGCGGCTGCGACTGTGCTCGCGGACCTCCGTGCGTTCTACCCGCTGAATGACGCAGCACGGACACTGCGGGAGATTGCGCAATCTGTCGGACGCAGCGCAGGCGGCACGTCCGGCGTGCTCTACGACATCTTCTTCACGGCCGGCGCGCTCCAGCTGGAAGCGAGCGAGCGCGTGGACGCGGCAGCGTGGGCCGCGAGCTTCCACGCTGGCGTGGCCGCGGTCCAAAAGTACGGCGGCGCGAAAGAAGGCGCACGGACGATGCTCGATGCGCTGCTGCCAGCGGGCCGAGCGGTCGGGCTTCCAGGGCCCAGCGACGATGGAGCTGCGCTGCTCGCGGCGGCTGCTCGTGCGGCCGAGGCCGGTGCAGAGGCGACGAAAGCGATCTCGACCGCGCAAGCGTTCGGCCGCACTGGCTACGTCGGCGAGGAGTTTGCGGCGGGCGTGCCGGACCCAGGCGCCATGGCAGCCGCGTTCTGGATCTCGGCTGTGGCGGGCGCCGTCGCGTCGGAGTAATGTGTCTTTTTGCCTTGAAAGCAGTGCGAATTCAGTATGTGTTCCACCGAATGTTTGCTTCAGTATACAGTCCATGTGGGCATACTTTGCCTCCTCATGGGTACAGCCGCGGAACTGGAGAGAGTACAGTAGCATGACGCTGGATGCGTTGAAAGCAGCTGGTGTGCGCCATATCCACGAAGTGTGCGGCACCGCGCGAGCCAAATGAAGGAAGAAGCACAGTGCGAGCTCGTCAGCGTCGCACTCCATCGACAGGACGGGCACAAGGATCGGGATCTGCTCTGGTGTTGTCGTGCGTGTGACGGAGCCAGTCTCTGACTTCTCTATATTTTGTGCACAGATCTGGACTCTGGATTCTGCCATTTTTTGGCACTGGACATCACGAGGATCAAACCGATTGGTGGTGGTGTCACGCAGACAGCACGCTCCATCGAGGTCCACGACCCTAGCCAAACAAGCACGACGAACAAGCATCCACTTTACTACAGTGTGTACTGTGTCGGGTTGGGAGTGCCAACGATGCTAATGGCTGGCTTTTGAGGCATTTTTTGCCTCCGAAGCTGACTGAAAGAGGCGAACGCCATCTGGTTCTGTTGTGTGGCTGCTGGTATTCCTCACTTTCCTCACTATCTCATTACTTTGCGAAAAAATCCGTTTCCGAACCGGTTTCACGCCCTCGGTTATTTCTCTACCAAGCCTTCAACCCCACACCTCCGACTTCACTTGCGCAATGTATACTGAACTTATTTCCTTCACATCCTGCGACAGTGCTCCAACTTGCTCTGGTGTCACTGTCGCTGACCGAGCATAACGGCTGCCCACACACTGACACTGACGTGGGTGCGGTCATTTGCCTCGCATTCCACCACCAGCGCCAGCTCGCGCCCGTCCGATCGACCGTCGGCGGCCATCAGAGCTGCGCCAGTCGCTCATTTACAGCGAGACTGCGAGCCGCGCACCACAGGACAGACAGCTTGGCTTCCAGTCCGAGGCCATGCAGCTGCTGCTTCAAGCCGCGCTCGTCGCGCTCTTTGCGGTCACTGCCAGTAGCGCACAGAAACAGACACCAGCGCCGACGCCGGCTGCGACCCCGACAGACGGCTGCTGCGCGCGCTGCATCGGGAAGACGACCGACTTGCCGTACACGTACGACCCGGTCGTCCACACGCAGTGCTCGGCGGCAAAAGGCGTGTGCTGCTACGGCTGCGGCAGTGACGTTGTCCCGCAGCTCACAGTCGTGAATGGCGACTTTGGCGCGGATGGCGTCACGCCCCGCGTGCACGCAGGCGCGTGGGTGCAGCTCCAGTGGCCGTCGACTGCGCGCGTAACGTACGAAACGTACCAAGTGACGCAAAAAAAGGTCACGACTGTGCGCAACGGCAGCAACGAAGCGCGCGCGAGTGGTGGGTACTTCTGGGTCTGTCCCAAGACGCCCGGCTTGCTCTACGTGCGCGGGTGGGGCCCCGACGCGTGTCTGAAAGCCACGAAAGAGAGCAAAATCGAGGTACTGTACGCACCCGATCGGATCGCGACCAAGGGAGTCGACTGACAATGCGTACTGTACGTGTGGGGGACAAACAGGTCGTGGCTGGTGAGAGCGTAACCGACAGCTGTGGGCGTCTCCCACCGGCTGCGAAAGCCACGTCAGCGCCTGGGAGCGACAGTGGCTCAGATGACGACGACGACGACGAGACGTCGACCAAGTCGACTGGCGGCAAGGCCGGTGGTGGCGTCAGCAGCGTCAGTGGCAGTGCCCAAGCGCTCACGCGTGGCGACATTGAGGACTCGTGCAACACGCAACGCGCCAGTATTATGACCAACCCAGACGGTGCGTCCAGTCGGTATTGTATTCCCATCTGTGGTTTTGTCACATAAAACTGACGACACTGACACTGACACGGACGACAGGGACAAAGGAGTGTGTGTGCGCTGCTGAGTGGACGGGTCCGCCGTCGTGCACGGGGTTTCCGTGGTGGAAGATCGCGTTCACTGTCGGCGGTGCTATCGCAGCAGCGGTACGCTCCCCCTTCTCTCTCTCTCTCTCTTTGCTTCTGTGGTTGTCTCACTCACATGAGGGCTCATATTATCTTTGTCCATTTCGTAGCTGTCGATCATTGTTTCTGTGAAGGCGTTTGTGAACTCGCGACAGTCCAAGCGCGAGGCTGAGAGCACAGCCGCTGCGGCACTGGCAGCGGAGCAAGAGCCCGTGGCCAGCGCTCCGTCGACGCGGAGAGCGAGTCACGAGGGGTACGAGCAGCACAAGCAGGACGTAGAAGTGAAGTCGTCGAGAGAATTCTCGCTCTGACGAGCCCACATCCGCACACTTAAGTTATAGCGACCAACCAACGCCGCTCAATCGCCAAGATGGGATCTTGATACAAAACCTACCTCAAGGTTTACCTTGGTTGAGTTTTTTTGGCCAGTATTTCGGGCTTTGTGGTTTTGACTGTCCATGCTAAAACTGCACACAGCCCTTGCTAAAACTGCAGTTTTAGTTTCCTAGCTAATAAAACAATAGTTTAATTCTAGCCCCTCAGTTTGGATCTGACAAGTTGTCAGCTGAAAGCAACCACAATGCGGAGCTCAGCATGGCGGCAGGTGGCGCTGCCTGTCGGCTGCTTCGCGGGAGGCGTCGCGAGCGGCACGCTCTTGTCGTCGAAGCCGTCGCCCTCCACCGCGTCTCCGCCGTCACCATCACCAACGTCAGCACCAGCGTCGTCTCCAAGGGATGGGCCTGTGGATCTCTTTGGGGCGGTGGGGAATACGCCACTCCTCGAGCTCACGTCGCTCTCCCGGCTCACCGGCTGTCGCATCTACGCCAAAGCCGAGTTCATGAATCCGTGTGGTAGCGTGAAAGACCGCGCGGCGAAGTTCCTCTTGCTGGACGCAGAGGCGCGCGGGCAGCTGCGCAAAGGGGACGCCGTCGTCGAAGCCACGGGTGGGAATACGGGCGTGTCGCTGGCGCTGCTGGCAGCTGCGCGTGGATATCGCACGCTCTTCACAATGCCAGAGAAGACTGCGCGTGAGAAGATCGAGCTAATGCAGGTCATGGGCGCCCAAGTGTTTGTCCAGCCCATGGCGTCCATGTTCGATACGGAGCACCACTTTTACCACGTCGCCCACCGGCTCGCGAAGGCCACCGAGCGCGCAGTATACCCAAACCAGTTTGAAAACACGGCGAATATGATGGCGCACTATACGACGACAGGGCCGGAGATTTGGCGCCAGACCGGCGGTGTCATTGACGGCTTCGTGACGTCGTCTGGGACCGCA
The DNA here is from genome assembly GCA_023334115.1 of Globisporangium megalacanthum. Taxonomy (NCBI): domain Eukaryota; phylum Oomycota; class Peronosporomycetes; order Pythiales; family Pythiaceae; genus Globisporangium; species Globisporangium megalacanthum. The sequence continues at coordinate 2,546 of JAASGD010000768.1, read as the reverse complement.
GGGACGATCGCCGGCATCTCCAAGTTCCTGAAAGAGCAGAAGCCTACGTGCGCTGTGTGGATCGTTGACCCAGAAGAGGTCGCCGGCATCTCGCGGTTCGTGAACGACGGCCAGTCGACGAGTGTGAAGAAAGGCGGGTTTGACGTTGTGCGAACAAACGAGGGATCGACGATCGCAGAGGGCGTGGGGCTACCGCGGGTGACGCCCAACTTCCGGGAAGCGAAAGTCGACAAAGGCGTCACGGGCACGAACCAAGAGATCGTCGACATGGCGTACTTTTTACTGCGCAACGACGGTATCTTTGTCGGCCCGAGTGCTGCGCTGAACGCAGTGGGGGCGGTGAAGATGGCGCGCGAACTCGGTCCCGGCTCGACTGTCGTCACGATCCTCTGTGACGGCGGCGACCGGTACCGGAGCAAATTGTACAACCCTGAGTGGCTCAAAGAGCAAGGGCTTGTGCCGAGGACGGACAACATCAGTGGTGGTGCGGACACGCCGCTGTCACTGGACTTTGTTGGACCACTGAAGCTGCCGTAGCAAGCAAGCGTCCAGTGGTTGAGGGGGAGGACCATGAAAGACTTCCAAATCGCTGCGAGTATACTGGTAATTCAGCAAGGCTATCAGCAGTGGATGCTGACGTTGACACTTATAAATTCGCAAGTTTAGAAAATGCTAATTCATAAAAAGAGCGTACTAATAAACAAGAGTTTACTTGACCCAAGTTTTGTCCATCAACTGCGAATAGCTCACTTTGACAACAAGGAGCGCGATCTTTCGTGCAAGGGTCACGGACGGCCAGGACGAACTCTGACACGGCGCCAGGCTGCGGTGCTTCGTAGCGACTGCTGGCGTCGCTTCTTGGAGCGAATGAAGGACTGCAAGCGTCCCACGATGCCATTTCGTTATCAAAGCGCAAGCCCAGCAAGCGATCGCCTCCTCCTCACCAGACAACCAGTGTCCAGTGCCTGAAACCTCCACCGCCAGATCCCGACAACGACAACGATGCAAGTGTCACGGGTGCTGTCGCTGGTTGGTGCCGCCGTGCTGATGGTGCACACGTCCTCCGCCACGGCCGCGAATGGCCACCGTCGCCTTCGTCGGAGCGTACGTGAGACTGCTCGTTGATCTTGGAACCAGTGATGCGATCGATCACTGCCTTGGATGTATCGATTCGCTCATTCATGTACTTACTTGATGGCGACAGAACACGATGGGATACGAACCCGAGTTTGACCCAGTGACGATCCTGGACTCGGACCTCGAAGACGCCGTCAAGAGCTGCGTCCGGGCGTACGAGCCGGCGTGGCAACGCACGTTCAGCGCTAAGAACGTCAATGTCGCTCAAGAAGAGCTCTTCGCCGTCATCTTTGCCAAGTGCGTCAATCCCGTGATGGACGAGCTGAACGCGTGAGTGAGATGGAATAGGAGGTGACGAGTCCCCCAGCCGCTCTCATTGACTACCAGGACAACTGGAAGTCAGCGCACCCTCTCTTGACAATAGCAACAACTCGTAGTACGTGGAATTGCGACCGAAGCAGTGAATGCCATACTGAAGAAACGTAGCCCTCACGCACAGCATGGCTGCTCCGAATTCCACCCTTCCTCCGTTCCACCCACAGTGCATTCAGAGCCCTTCTCCGTCTGGTGGCCAGCGGCGTCGCTTCGTGAATCGAGCGTGTAATGTGTCTGGTGTGGCTGAGGATCGGAGGCACGAGCTCCCGATTAGCTACGATTTGACTGCCAGAGAGATTTGTTAATATAAGCGTACTGTAGTACAGTACGGTTAAAAACAGTTGAATGTTAAAAACAGTTAATGGTGGGTTTTTTTTTCAAAAATGGAAATTAAATCTCACAGAACGGATTGAATGGAAATTAATTTGCTTAACATCAATTTAGAAATCAGTTGAATGGAAATTACACCATTTAAAGCTCAAATTGAGCAAATTCAAGTCCAAATTGATGTGACTCGGTTTTACACAGAATGGCAAAAGAAATAACTCTCAAAAGTCGATGTTACAAACCCACTTGAATTGGATTCAACAAAATGACGTCGTCGTGGAACCGCAGTGTGTCTAAAGAACTTCGAGCACAGCGCTGCAGTGGCACTGGATGGCAAGAAGAGAGATGCTGCGCGAAGCTGAAACGACTTGCGGTGTGCTGTCATCGTTGTGCCGGACGGTGTTGCTACTATTGCGGCTCGGTTCTACTACACCATTGCGCGCTCGATTTCAGACTCTGCACTTTGAAATTCAGACAATGCGCACTGGAATTCAGACATCTTGCAAAAACAAATACCTGCAAGTGTTGTTATATCGTGAAATTCGATATTCTACGATCCTACTGGCATGTCATCGAAGTTGAGCGCTCTCTGGTGAAAAGGCAGTGCGTGGCCGAATGCGCGTGCGCACAGCTCAGTCGTGACGGCTTCCTGAAAGAGAGGTCCCGCTGCATGTTCGAGGTACCGCGCTCGGTGCTGCGTGATCGTGGTGTTGTCAGGTACTCGCAGAATGCCGGCGCGCTGGGTTGCAAGCCATCGCTTGACGTGG
>JAASGD010000767.1:0-16784 GCA_023334115.1 Globisporangium megalacanthum | reverse complement strand
GTGGACTACGCGTCGGCGTTGAGCATGAGCTAGGCTAGTCCAAGCATGAGCTAGGCTAGTCCGAGGCGAACAGGGTACGGAACATCTCAGCGTAGGTAGTAGGTTTGTTGGGAGCGAGTGCGTGTATGGATCCGTTCGAGAGTGGTGATAGTGTGGAGTGTGTGGATGGATGGATGGATGGATGGATGGATGGATGGATGGACTTGGTTGGTGTATCCCATTCATTCATTCCCTTGATCCAAGTGGTGCATCTGGAAAACACTGCTGAGGTGTGGTTTTTGACCCCCAAGCGGAGATCTGAGACCTCGAAGGACAGCAAGAAGTCGAGTTCTTAACACCGGAACCCCACCACAAACTGGCGTCGCTGGCAGTCGGCAGTCTCATCAAGTCTCAGCTCGCGATCGCCATGAACTCTGAGAACGCGATATAGTGGCATCCTGCGCTCTCAACCTCGCGTGGCGCACACCGAGAGACGATAGGTAGGTGGGCTCCTCAGCGAAGCAGCGCTTCTTCGCCATGCTGTTATTATTCCCTAATCGTCACCCCAAGCCAAGTCCAACGTGCATCCACTCACTAGCTCTGCTGCTGCTGCTTTGCCTGCTGAAAAGCCTCCATGCCCTGCAGCCACGCGCCGTCGCTGAGTCCATTGGGACAGTACGCACACACGACCCCGAGCGCGTTGATGTCGCGGATGTTGCCGTACTCGTTGTCGAAGAAGAGCATGTCGCTGTACTCGACGCCGCTATCTTCCTTGAGCTGCGCAAAGTGCGCGCGCTTGTTGCGCGGGTAGATGGCCTCGTAGTCTATGACGCTCTGCAGGGACGCCTTCCTGCTACTCGATCCATCGACAGCTGTGAGTTCCACATCGAGCAGATGCATACACGTCTTCGCCCACTGCGGTTCCGTCGTGCGGGATGCCACCGCCACCTCTGTCGCGTCACGGAACTGTTGGTCGAGTTCCAGAACGCTCAGCACACTGTTCACAGCCGGGAAGAAGCGCACTTGTTCGCCTGCGCGGTCTGTCACGATACCTGTCGTCGGGTTCTTGCGGAACGGTGCGCCGTCGAGCTCGTACATCTCTGGGAGCCAAAGCGTGAAGTCCAGGTCGAAGATGACGAGCTTGGGGATGTGACGCCACTCGCGAGCGAGTGGATTTGCGTTTGCAGCAGAACGCGAGGACGATGACGCAGGACGACTGGCGGCGCCGCGTGTCTTGACGCGGGAGGAGCGCGTCATGGAACGAGAGACGAGAAGGAGTGAAGCGTCACTTGTGCGAAGTGATCAACTCAAGCGGCGAAACCGGAATACCAGTCATGAAATCATGACACGCTGATACCAGTCGATAACTGTGACCAGGAAATCATGACACAATCGATACCAGATACTAAATTTAGTACCAGTCGATAATTTGTGACACAATCGATACCAGATACTAAATTTAGTACCAGTCGATAATTTGTGACCAGGAAGAACACAAAACGCCTTGACACCCAAGTACTGTAGTTTGGTATTTTGGTACTTCGTCTCAATACTCAAGTATGGGTCCTGAATCAAGCTGCTAAGCCAACTCGAGCCTGCTCTCTGCGGCTGTGTATGTTACTAGGATTTTGGAGGTCGAGCACTTACGGTGTTACTACCTGTGCTGTTAGATGCGCTGTGTATCGGCCTACTGCTACGTGGATGAAGAGAGGAGGGACCCGATCGATGCGTCTGTGCCGGAATCGTGAGTCTTTGAGTCAGAAAATGCAAACAAAATCACGTGATTCTACTCAAAAATGACTTGCAAGGTCCAATCAACTCGTGATTGATTTGCCTCCTCACTTTCATTCGATCAACACCAATTCCGGTGCTCACACGAGGGCGACGAAGGCGCAATGGCGGAGCCCAAGCGCCACGTCTCGCGATGGCACCCAGTGCCTGCAGACACAGTAGCGTCTGCTACCAGTGTTGGTGGTCATAGCGCTGGGGCGGCAGTAGCCACGGAGACTCCAGAGCTTGTACAGCCCGAGGTGTCGTTGCGGTACCTGAACGAGTTCGTGGGCAAACTCCAGTGTGCGTCCGCGCTGCTCGACCACAAGCTCTACCCGGACGCGAAGGAGGTCACGGAGGTGCGTGTGCGTATGGCGTGGTAGCTTGAATATAGGTGTTGTGAGAGTTGGGCTGCTTGGTTTGGTGCTGGAGCTGATGGTTGGGACGCCCAAGGAGTGAGTGGCATCAGCATGAATGCCTCACTCATTGCTGACAACACAACTCCACTATGTCATGCGAATCTCCGTTTCGTATCGACTTGGGATGGATCCACGAATCAACGTCGCCTAGAGCATGGGTGTGTTCAACGCCGTGCGCAAGTACGTGCTGCAGGACGAGCACGAGGTTGCGCTCGAAGCGAGCGGAGAGGGCGACACGACCACAAAGGCGGACGGTATTGTGGTGGTCGGTGACGGCAGTACACGTACGTTCGCTGTCGTGTCGAAAGCGCTACGCAAGAAGCGAAGGAAGAAGCGTGGATGCAAAGTGGGACAGAGGGAGAGAGGAAGACTGACTCGACTGCATTATTCGATCTTGAATGGCGCGTCTCCTGTCTCTTGTGGCTACTCGCGTGCTCGCTCTGTTGGGTTTTCTCGCTACCAGCGCGCGCAGCGGCGATGTTCGCGCACCGTCTGCGACACTGGAAGAGCTACAGCGTCGACCCAGCGATGGAGTACCGCTCCTCCGAGGTGGGTGTGTACGTGCAGTGGTTGATTGGCTTGTGTGAGCATGCGTGAGACGTGGAACAGCACCTGTGTTCAGTGAGCCCCCTCCCCATCTGTAGCTGTTGGCAGAGTGCTGACGGCTCTGTTGATGCACGTGGTCGCATGGGCTGCACGCCAGCGCTCCGTGGGCTGGGAGACCATCTCGAACCTCGTGGTGATCCGCAACAAGATTGAGAACGTGCGCATCACGCTACGACGCGCCATCGTCGTGCTCGTCCACGCGCACGTGACGCTCGAGCAGGCGCTGAGCGCAGTGGACGCTGAGCGCATCGTCGGCGTCGTGACGCTGCCGTGCTGCAACTGGTTCAGCCAACAGGAGATGCTGTTCGCTCGGCGGCCGGACCTCGTGTACGACGACTTCAGTATCTTGTCGGACAAGCGCGAGGTGCGGCTCTGGGTCGGAGGTGGCGATAGGCCGGCACCGACGCCGGAGCTCACGATCCCAGACGCAGAGGCCAAGGTGTGCATCCGCAAGGTGTTCCACGCCGCTCACGGTTGTACGCGAGAAGGAGCGTCGACTGGCGCGTTGGTCGCTGGCAACGACATCAACAGTGGCAGCGACAGTGTCGTCATCAGCCTCGGAGCAGAAGCAGCAGAATTAGAAGTAGAAAAGCGTGTGGCGTCTGAACGAGACGCGAGCGGAGGAGCGGCGACAGTCGAAGCCAAGTGTGCAAAAGCGCTGAGTATCTTGGCCGAGTTGCTCACACACTCGAAAGTAGAGGACGAGGACGACGCAGCGCTGGCTCGGGAGCTTCCGTCCGAGCTGATGCCGCGCCTGGCCCGTGAAGCCCACATCCTGGTGCTCGACCCGAGCTCTCGGCGCACTGGGGCGGTCCAGCTCCTCACTGACGGCTACGAGCACGTGTACGCTCTGCGTCGCCTGCCTCACGACGTCCCGACTGACAAGACACGCGAGGGCCTGAGCCGCAACGACACCAGCGCGACCAGCAGCAGCCAGGCTAGTCGCGTCGCCTCCACACTGTTCGAGACAGCGTCCGTCGTCGCTCTCCCGCTCGTCAAGCTGACAGCGAAGGACGCGACAGACGGAGAGGCGGCTATCACAGAGCAGCCGCAAGGCGTCGTCCTCATCAGCACGCGCGCGTGGACGGCTGCGGAGCTCGAACGAGGTGACGACGCGGACGCCGACGCGGGCTTTGTGGTCTCGTTCGACACACTGGCGCCCGCCTTCCCAGGTCTCGACTGCGTCGTGGACAACCGGTTCGTCCACCGGGGCTTCCGTGAAGAGAGGAGCCGGAACGCCCCGCTCTTCCGCACGCTCTGCTCGCTCGTGCACCAAGTGGCGACTGCTGCTGTTGCTGCTGATGTTCCCTCTCTTGTAGCTACGACTACGTCGTCAGGCGTGTCGTTCGTCTGCGTCACGCCACGCAAGAACTGGCGCAAGAAGGAGTACTTGAGCCACGTCAGTCTCCAGTTCGACGTGCTCGGCGTGCCAGTGAAGCAGCAGTTGCCGACGCGCTGGGACCGCCAGGATCGGCCAACGCGCGACCGAGAGCTGACGTTCGTCTTCTGCTGCACGCGCATCTGTCGCGGGACTGTCGACCGAGCGCGCACGACCCGAGCGCTCGCGAGCCAGCAAGAGACAAAGGACGCCGCACTGGCTATGAAGCGGACGCTGCAGGCTGAGCTCCACGTCGTGCGCACGTCGCTCGCGGCCGCCAACACGCCGGTCCGGACAGACCTCACGCTGCAGCAAGCGCTCGAATTGGCGCCAACCGCCGCTGCGATCGACACGAGCGTCGTCTCGGACCGTACGTACGTGCAGGTGGTGGGGACGATCAGCGGCGTGCGGCGGTACACCAAGGGCATGGCGTTCCTGTCGCTCGAGTCGCCGCCGTCCGAGAGCTTCGAGAGTTCCCAGAGCTCTGGACGCACTGATGATGTACGTGGTGCGAGTCAGCGGCTCCAGGCGTTTCTACAGCGCCAGGAGCTCCGCCACTGGCCTCCGACGCTGTTCCAGGACGTGCTCCAGAGGCTCCACCCTGGGGACGTCGTCGCGGTGCTTGGGTTCTTTAAGCAGAGCGAGCGTGGGACGCCGCTGCTCTCAGTCGCCGCCATGGAGTTCGTACGGAGCGAGTTCGAGGCGTACGAGTAGAGGAGGCACAGAGCGCGAGAGCGACGGGGAGTGAGAGAGAACTGAGATCAACACTGGCTTGATACTAATCGATACATTGACAAGTTGCTAGAGTACATACAGACACATAGCCGTCCACCGCCGTGTCCTAGACGCGGAGCTGCGCGTACTGCGTGTAGCTCGCGTATGGGAAGCTGACGGCGTAGAGCGCGAGGAAGACGCCGAGTGCGCGTTTGCTGTAGCCGCCGTAGACGCGTCGCTGCTGCGCGTCGAGCTTCTGGCGCGGACAGAAGCAGAGCGCAAAGAGCGCGAGCAGCTTGAGAGTCGAGACGACGAGCACCCAGCGGAAGACGACAGCGTTCACGTGGGGCGACACCCGTGTCCGCACAGCGTCCAAGTCGAGAGCGAGCGCGGGGGTGCGCGTGACGGCGTCTGCGAGCTCCGCGCCGAGGACCTTGACGACGCTCTGGAAGGAGCTCAAGAGGCCGTAGATCGTGCCTTCCGAGCCGGCCTGCGCGACCTCGATCGTCGGTACGAAGGCTGAGAAGAGCAGGAGGGCGCGGAACGGGGCCTTGCACAAGCCCACGAGCACGGGGAGCCAGCGCTGAGCGCGTGCGACGTCGAGCGCTACGAGCGTATTACTGACTCCGTACACGAGCGCCCACCAGACAATGACCGCCGCTGTCGCTTTGCGCCAGTGGGCGTTCACGCCGCCACACGCGCGCCAGGACACGAGCACGAGCGCGAACGCGGCGTCACTCAGCGGTGCCTGGAGGAGCCGGTCCGGTGGCGACTGGGCGGTCCAGCGCGCGAGCGTGCGCGTCACGTCCTTGTTCTCGAGGAAGGAGAAGAAGTAGAGGACGCAGTTGAACGCGACGAGCTGCCAGATCGCCTTCTGCTGCGCACAGCGGAGGAACTGGCGACACGTCTCGCCCACCTGCAGCTGGTGCTGAGGGATTGACGGTTCGAACGCGTGGTGGAGCAGCAGGGGGATCGGCAGGAGCGATAGAACAGCCAAGTGGAGGGCGAGGAGTGCAGCCCCACGGGCGCTCACGTGGAGCTGGACGTCGCCTGTCTGCGTCGGGACAGGCGCGAGTGCGAGCTTCACGAGCGTGTGGGCGACGACCTGAGCGCCAATGCGCAGCACTTGGTACGTCCCAACGAGCTGCCCCCGCGTCGCGAGTTCGTCCTGTTGAGCGAGTTCGACTATGCGGATGTCGGTCGCGTTCGTGAGCACGACGAGGAAGAACATGGCGGTCGTGACGCACGCGACCACCGCCGCACTGTGCGTCGTTGTGGTAGTAGGAGCCACTTTATTGGCCTTGTCGTCGTCAGCACCAGCGTACAGTAGGGCAAAGAGTGCGCCGCAGCTGACAGCTACGCCGGCCCAGCCGCCCAGGATGTACGCGTTGCGTCGGCGTCCGAACGGCGCGTACGAGTCTGAGACGAGGCCGAGCACGAGCACGACCGACCACTGGAGACTCAAGAGGTCTCGGAGTCCGTTGAACGTGACTGGCTCGAGCCCGAGGCTCTGGGGCGGGCACCGCAGGAGGACGAACGTGATCGCGACGTAAACGTAGCCAGAGAACGCGGCGGAGAGCGCGTAACCACCGTAGCGCGACGAGAGCAGCGCAACGGGCCCGCCTTTGCGCAGAGAGCCGTACGCTTGGAGGCTGAGCAAACCAGCGCCTGTCGTGTGGGCGCGGTGGCGGTGCCCAGGCCCACGCGGCGGCACGGAGGGTGGGAAGTGTGCGAAGCTGCCGAGCATAGCGGTCGGGACGCCGCCGAGCCGCTCGCGGCTGCTGGCAGCGGAGCTCTGGTCAAAGTCCCCATACCCAAAGACGTCATCCAGCGAGAGCACAATCTCAGACGACCGGTGGGGTCCGGACGACGCTGCCAAGAGCAGCAGGTTGTCGCCAACGGCGCTGAGCGCGCTCGTGGCCGTGGCGGCTCCGCTGCTGCCGTGCTGCTTGGCGATGCTGCTGTTCGCCATCGTGACGAGTCCGCCTCCGCCTCCTCGAGCGTGAGGTGGTTGGGAAACTGCGCTGGCTGACGTGCGTCATGGAGAAGGTGGGCGGACAGACCGTGGTCGGCGCAATATTTTGCGTGCGCACAGGTACGGAATGTGAGGAGGTGAGCGGGTGAGCGGCCAAATCAGGCGAGTGTGCACTTGAAGTTTGTATGCCGCGCAATTCTGACGAGGTGAGTGGGATTCTCAGGTGCGGCTTTCTGTACTTGATGTAGGTCTAATTTAATACTGGCTGTGATCTGAAGGTCTGTTGGAAACGTTAAGTCTTGTAGAAACCTGCTGCACTTGATGCGTAGTAGAGAGTGGACCATGTGGCATCTCCACGCGTTCCAGCCACGAATGAATGAAGCCCGCAAGAGTGCACTTCCGTCGAGTCGATTGCACAGTCGTCAGAATCTGGAAAGTCTGGAAAGTCGTCAGCGAATGGTGTCGTCGTCGTCCGCTTCAAACGCTCAGCTCAACTCGAGCTGGGATCTGAGATCGGTTGAGGATCTCAGTCACCTTTAACACTCTTGGCCCTCGATCCGATCTGATCGCTTGTGCACACTTCATGGGAGCTTGTCTTCGACCAAGTCCAGATCGCCGCAACCACCCCTGCGGCAGAAGTGTACTGTACAGGACGGTTGGTTTGTCGATTCCGGCGTAGCTTATGTGGTCGAAGTCGCGTGGATAACCACCGGAATGCTGTAGAGCGAAGAGCGTCGTGTGTGCGATGTCCTCAAGCCGTCAAGTTCATGGATAACGACCTGTTGAACCCGCTAAACGTGGGCTTGAACAGGGGGGCCTGGAAGGAAGCCAACTGGTTGCACGCGTGAATGCACATGTATCACCACAGTGTCCAGCTCTGTGGGAAGCAAGAATTGGAGCTTGCACATTGCTGCACATTCTCCAGATATTGTAACCTCTGAAATCGACCTCAGATTCATCATTGTTTTTGTGACGGTTGGTTTGGTTGATCACTTCAAAAATGAGCACAGCTTCCAACCCTGACGACGTCGCCGCTGCGGGCGCCCCTGCCAAGCGCCAGCCCACGCGCCTGACGCTCGAGGAGAAGGTCTGGTTCGACCGCCGCAAGAGCGACTTGGAGCAGTACTCTGCGTTCGGCGCGGGCATCGGCGCTGTGATTGCCACAGGCGTCACCTGTACGTGTGTATACTGAGTGTAAACAAACGGCACGGAGCTGCTCGTATGGCTGGCTCGCATGCGTTCTTGTGTGGCACTATCATTGACAACTAATGGCTGTGGGTTCGCATTGGGATGCTGCTGTGCTACAGCCCTCGGTCCGTTCTCGCGCCGTGTGCAGCTCGCGTCGATTGTCGGCTGTGCGGTGATTGGCGGCGGCACTGGGTACCTGTACGCAGACACGATGGCGCTCGCGCGCATCGAGGACCTGAGTGCGCAGAGCCGACTGCGCAAGGAGTACCAGCAGCTGTGGGTGGCATGTGTATCCTGTCACGGGTGGTGGTTTTTGGTGTTGTGACCATCTGATTGTGTGGATGTGGTTTGGAATTATCTTCTCTGATAGGCTGATGGAGAAGAAGGCGGCCATGAAGCCTTCGGCAGAGAACGCGCCCAGCAAAGAGGCGTAGAAACACAAAGATAGAGGCACTCGGCCTGAAAGAAACGGAATGAGGCATTCAATGCTTGGTATAGTCAGCCAGAGTCCTTCTTTCCCTCTTCCATTCCGTCCATTAGCATCCTCATCATGCACGAGACTGCGTCTCCAGTCGTCTCCTTCGTCCCTCCGACGTCCCCCCCTCTCTCTCTCTGTCGGTTGCTGGTACTGGGCGTTCACCCACCACCATCCATCCCATCGCCCTCCCTCTCTCTCTCTCTCACTCGTGCTGCGAGTCCTTGATCGTCTGCTTGAACGAGAACGGGTGGAACTTGTGCCCGTCCGCCTTGTAAAACTTGCTCTGGAACTCGACCCAGTGCAGCCGCAGCGCGTGCAAGAAGCACTCGAGCACGTCCATCGCGAGGATCACGCCGAACGTCACGGCCGCAAACACGGCAAAGCCAATGAAGATCGCAATGAACGAGTCGCTGTTGATCGACGACAGCATCGCCTTCTCCCAAAACACCGTCGACAGCTCTGCAACCACACAACACAACCACGTCAGGCCCTGTATACACAGTGTATACCGCATATCCGACACCGCAGCAGCTCACGTACCAGAGTGCGCGAGACTGAGCGCCCACAGACGTAAGTACGACGCAGTGTTCGACACCATCCCGAGCACAAACTCGATCGTCTCGATCGCTTGGTGGATAAACATCTCGCCAAAGTCGTGCTCTTCGTCGTGGTCGCCGCCGTGGTTCCCGTGGTTCCCGTGGCCGGCTGGGATCATGTGCGCCAGCTCGTCGTGCTCGTCGTCGACGTGGTGCGCGACTGGCGGCGCCGCACGACTGTGCATGAGCTTTGCGTACAGCGGCTTCGCTGCGAGCATCACGGGCACCGAGAGGAACGCGAGCGCGAGCAGCGTCTGCTGCGTCTGGAGCTGCCCGTCGTACATTGGGTCGTCGACGTGGAACGGGTTGAGCGCAATGTTGATGAGCGTGTTCACGAGCGACGGTGGGCGGCAGCCGCCGTGCGGGCCTTCAAAGTTGTACGGACACTCCTTGTGCGTCATGCGCTCGGTCCAGTTGATGCTCCACTTCATCACGATCAGCACGACCATGTAGCAAAAGAGCGAGACCGCAAACACGAGCTGCGGCACAAACTCGAGCACGAACGACGCGTACTCGCGAAAGTGGAGCGCGTTCGCGCCTTTCAAGAGGATCCCAAACGTCATCTGGATGATGCCGAGGATGACCGAGAGCTTCATCTTGAACGAGTTGAAAAAGAGCAGCTCGTTCTCCGACGTCTTCCAGATCGGGTCGAGCCCAAAGCCGTAGACATTTGCACCACCCGACACGTCCGTCGCGTTCACGTACGAGACCTTGCCGTCAATCTTAAACTGCGCCTCGCACTTCGCCTCTCGATTCGCGTGCTCGAGGCAGTCAGGGTACGCAAACTTCGACCCAAAGAGGTTGAGCGAGAGCGAGAAGAAGTCGTTGTAGATGAGTCCTGCGTAGATCGCGAATGCGCCCATCATCGTCAGCATGTACCGGCCGCCGTAGATCGACGTGGCCATCTCGCCCAAGCCGCCCCGTTCGAGCCGCTTCTCGGTCAGAATCAGGTAGAGCCCAAAGAGCAGCACGCACAGGCCGTGCCCAATGTCGCCATACATGACGCCAAACAGGAACGGGAACGTCACTGCGGTGAACACGGACGGGTTGATCTCGCGGTACCGCGGGCACCCGTACGTCTCGACAAACGCTTGGAACGCGTCCGTGAACTTGTTCGTCTCAAAGTACGTCGGCGGCACCGGCCAGGGCTTCGGCACACGGTCCACGAGACTCGGCATCGACTTGTCGTCTGCGTTGTGGGCGCGCGTGACTTCGCGACGTACACTATCGAGTGCGGCTTTGATCACCCAGCCTTCGGCCCGCAGCATCCCGCTCACGTCTGCGCGGAACTGGTTCAGCGTGTGGTACGTCGCCTTCTCCTGGAGCACAGACCACTTCCACGACTCGACGTGCTCCGCGAGGTCGCGACAGAGGAGCACGCAGCTCTCGCGGTTGCGCCGCAGGATGTGGCTGCTCTGGTTCAGCTCCGCGTTGTTGCTCTGGATGAGGTTCGCGATCGCCGTGCGGTCGTCCATGGACGGGAGCGTGTAGAGCCGCGCGTGGAACGCGTCGCAGATCTTCCGGAGCTTGCTCTCGACGACAGTCGACTGGAAAAAGACGACAAACGCGTGCTTCTCGAGCGGCGTGCCGGACGCCGGGTCCACGAGCAGCTCGTCGATCGGCGAGAAGCGCGTGAGGCAGTTCCCGCGGGTCGTCCGGAAGATCATGCGCTCAAACTTGAGCCGCTCGTCGGCTGGGACAACGCCAGTGAGGTGCCGGAACCGCAGCGCCGACTCCTCGCCTGGCTGCACGAGGTTCCCAGACGAGCTCGAGTTGAACGAGTAGCCGCCAGCCCGCGACGAGTTGCGGGACACGCGGCGCGACTGGACGTCCGGGACTAGAGGTGTATACATCAGTATACACGTCAGCTATACACCCCTCTATCCGGCCCTCTCACTTCCTCAGGGTTATACGCACTCTCAATCTCGAAGAACTCGCCCGCGCGCGAGATGATCTCTTGGAGCTCTTTGCGCTCATTGTACTCGCGCGTGAGCTTTTCGTGCATCGAGTTGAGCTGCACGAGCTCCTGTTCCTTGTCTTCGAGGATGCGCTCGAGCGTGTCGAGCGCTCGCGCCGCCGTGTCTTGCGAGCCGTAGCGAATGTCCGCCGAGCCCGCGAGGAACTGCTCGACCGAGCCGGCCGACTTGGGCGCGATGCTGAACTTCGCGAGCTCGCCGTCCACGTACCGCAGCTTGCGCTCCATCTCGTCGCAGCGCTTCACGTAGCTCACGTACCGGCGCTGGAACGGCGTCAGCTCTGGGTTCAAGTCGGTGAACTGCATGACGCCGAGGTCGCCGAGCTTTTGGACGCAGTCGTGCGCCGCGTCTTCGTTCACGATGAGCGAGATGTACTCCATCTCTTCCGACCGCATCCACTTCATGGTGGCTGGCGTTACTACGGTGGAGGACGGTGGGGGTGGTCGGCTCTTGCTTGCGTTCTTCTTTGTCTCTTCTTCGACAGAGGCTGTGAGAATGAACTTCTCTCACACACTCTCTAAAGGAGCGGCTGCGACTCGCGGTGATCGACGCGCAATGGAGCGGCGCTGGCACAGAGGGGCGACGTGAGGGAGGGGGCGTTTCTGTCTTTGGAGACTGTGAAGCGCTTATTTTAGCCCAGCGATCCAAAATCCAGAGTGCAATTCCCACTTTCAAGCTGAATGAGTATACCTAACATTGGAAAGTTTTTAAATCGCACTTGAACGAGCGAGTGCGAGAGAAGTGGACAGCGAAGATTTGAAAAATCGATTCGTGGAGTTTTGGACACAAAGTCACTGCATTCATCTTCAAAGTGTATTGGAATCACTTTAGTGACAGCAGGTGGTAAGAATACATTGCAGATCTGCAAGGTAAGATACCTCCAGAGTGGTAAAATATTGTTGCGGTGCTCCTGGTGGTGGTGCTGGGAGGTTGATGATCTGTGCACGTCTGATGCTCGCCTTGGAATCGAGTGGTATCAATACCAATCCCTGTTACGTTAGATCGTCTTGGGGCGATCGATTGCGAGACGCTATCGCTTCTACAGTACAGTATCGCCCCCTGTTTACTCGTCGTCGACACGCAGCAGGTTCGGGTGGTCCGAGAGCACGAGGGCGGCCCACTGCGCGTTCGCAAGCGCCATCGTAGCGTGCAGAATTCGCTTCTCGAGCACGAGCGTGCGTACGATCTGAGCCTCGCGAGAGGCCAGCCCTTGGTGCCCACTGCGGAGCTCGTCCAGCGCACGCTCGTCCTGCTCCAACGTCGTCTGATACTGCGCCAGCAGGTTCGAGCACGTCTGCAGCAACGCGCGTGTGAACGCGAACTCGTTCCGGAGGCCGACAATGTGGCGCGTGTCCGCGTACGGCGCTTTCGGGCTCTTCACAGGCCCGAGC
Organism: Globisporangium megalacanthum; assembly: GCA_023334115.1. Classification (NCBI taxonomy): domain Eukaryota; phylum Oomycota; class Peronosporomycetes; order Pythiales; family Pythiaceae; genus Globisporangium; species Globisporangium megalacanthum. The sequence goes on along the minus strand of JAASGD010000767.1, from coordinate 4,314 downwards.
AAGTCTCTGTAGCGCCTCAACTCGCCTCCAGTCAGTAGCTTGATTTTGAGGGACGTGACCATGTCGCTCGGCAGCTCCAGACGGTCGCTCAAACGCAGTGCGTGCGTGTCGTTCATACTCATGTTCAGTGAGCGCAGTAGGAAGGTCTTGACGTCAGCAAGCGGGTCGGCACCGTCAACGACGATCGCAATGTCGACTTGGTCGAGCGTCGGGGACGCCGTCGAGCGCGCAAAGCCGTGGTTTGCCATGAGGAGCGTCGACGACTTGTCGCCAATGAAGAGCACGACTTCGTCACCAGCTGCGTAGTCCCTTTCGGCTCGGACGACGAGTTGCTGAGCCTGTGGCAGCAGCTCGACGCGGTTCTTCCTAGGACACTGGGAGCTGTCGCTGCAGATTGCGATCGTACTGAGCACCGGCGCGAGGACAATGTCCCGCTCAGTCGCGCCGACTGGGAACGCGTGGGACCAGACGATGCCGAGCGCCCACTGGAAAGCCGCGAACGTGAACTCGTGCGACGCAAAGAGTGGCGGGTCCACCACCCGCGTGGTCAGCGGCTCCACAAGCGCGCGGTAGTAGTGGTCGAGCGCAGTCGCCCGTGCCGCAACGACCCGCAGAAGCTGGGACCCTTCGAGCATCGCGAGCTGCTCGCGCGTATAGAAGAGCGTGCTGTTGAGCGCAGCAGCTGTCGCTGGCAGCGCGTCCACGAGAGCAGAGAAATTGGAGCGGGCGCCGAGAGCGCGCTCCTCGAGCAGGTGCAGCGCGAGTGCGATCGCAGGTGGAAGCTCCGGATTGGCGGCTAACAGTACGCCAATGCGGCCATGCGCTGCAGACTCGAGGCTCATGACGCGGTGCAGCGGCAGAGTGAAGAGGACTTCGCCCATGCGCACGCTCTCTGCTGCTAAGTACCCGACGCCGCGACCAAAATTGAACGTGCCTGGGACGATCTGCAAAACGTATAGTGAGCGTCAGTTGCGAGTTCTGACCGCACCATTGAATGGAAACCAGGCATGTATCTACCTTTTGTGGCTGTTGTGAGTCTGCTGTCGTCACGTGGGCGTCGCTGTCAACTTCTACCTCGTGCAAGCGCTCGTCAGCCGCCAACTCGAACGCGAAGTCCAAGTCGCTACTGATGGCGTCGTCATCAAAAGCGCGGATTGGGATAGCGGGCGTCGCTGCAAGCCCAAGCAGCAGCAGCGAGAGCAGCACGAAGCGGAACCTCATGGGTCGGCGCGAAGATTGAGAGTGCGAACGCGATCCTTTCGGGTTGATTGGCATGAAAGGTCGCGATGAAGTGTGCGAGTGTACTTTTCAAAGACTGATCGTTTTGATAATAAATGTACCAGTGCTCTGTTTTTGCAAAAGAGCTCTACCGTTCCGTTTCAAAGGAGAGGCAGGGATCAACATTTACTGATATAGACTGTATTGATTTAGCAAGGGTCTATGGAATGAGGAGTACCTGACTGGGAAGATCGAAATGGCTTTCTCTATTGGCATCTTCGCGACGTAGGCTGCCATTCGGAGAGAGTCTTGAGCGTTTATATGCGTGGTCTTGTTCTTCACGCACACATTGCTTATGCGGTGTTTACGCAAAAGCAATGAGCGTGTACGGTGGTACAGTACGTGATCCATTTCGGAGCGATCATGGGTGCGTCTTAGCGCAAATCGTGGAGTGCAGAAGTTCACCCATTGTTGTGGATCGAACGAAGCTGGAAGCCAGCAAGCAGGGGTGCAGCAGCTCATGAAAGAGCCTCCGTCTTGCTTTAACAGTTGCTGTTGCTCAAGACGGACACCGAGAGGCAGGCAGGTCAGGTAGGCAGGCGGCCTTTGTTGCCTTCAAGTCGCTCGCAAGCAAGCGCTTTCCAGTCAACCAGCTCAGCTCGCATGATATGCTGCCGAGCGAGTCTTTGGTGTGTGAAAAAAGACAGCGTGGGGAAGTCAGCACGAGTCCACGAAAGTATCGAAGGCAGTCACGCCCGAGTTCCCTTTGCAAGATGATGTGAACCCCTCGGTTTAAGCGGCGTTCCGACAGGAATGCACGTAAGAACCCCTTAGATAAATGATAAAGTGAAGGTTCATCCACGGCAAAAGCAAAAAGGCCAGAGAGGTTGGTGGTCCTCCTCCACAAATGGACCTCGATTTCGAAGACCCCGTCATGCAAGCGATGCTTGCAAGAAAAGGGTGCTGCTACGTAGCGACCCGACGACGACACACGCAATGGCGGCGGCCGCCCATGCAAAGAAAGCTGCGAGCCGGCACTCACCAATCCAACCGAGAACGACGCACCTGCGCGCGTTCGGCACTCGACAGTGGCCAGTGGTCCACCAGCACCAGCACTACCACCACCACCACCGCATCACCACCACTGCATCACCACCGCATCAATATGGGCAAGTTCTCGTGCGAGCGGTACTTCCCAGCCACGCTCGAGTTCACGAGCGAGGAGCAAGCGCAGTACCTGCGTCTCGCACGCGACCTCGTGGCCGAGGTCCTGGACGAGTACGCCGAGTACCGGACAGTACCGTACGACGCACACTCGTCGACGCCCATGTCCGTGTCCATAGTCGACCCGCTCGAGTGGAAGCCAGTGCACCGCCACGGAGACCTCACCGTCTACAAGGACCGCAAGAAGAAGAGCAGCTCTAGCAGCAGCACTGACAGTCGCAGCCACAGCAGTAGCAGCCACAACCTCCTCGCGCTCTCGAGCACCCAACGCCGCATGCACACGCAGCGGCTCCGGCGTCCCGACGGCGGGTACACCACGGTCGAAGCCAAGGCCCGGATCCCCACGCTGCTCGTCGTCGGCACGTTCCGCGGGCGGCTGGACGACACCATGTACGGCGCGTTCGCCGACTCGGACCAGGGCTTCCGCGTGCGCACGACGTACCTCGACGTCGAGCTCGACGACTCGAAGCTTCTGTACACGTTCGAGAGCGCGACGTTGGAGGAGCCGTTCCGGTTCTGCGGCCTCGTCTGGGCCGTAAACCTCAAGCACATGGGGATCCGGCGGCGCGACAACGTGCTGCTCATGGCCACGGGCATGACGACGTCGAAGCAAGGCGACCGGATCGGGTACACGGTCGTGCACTCGGTCGACGTCCCGGAGCTCCGGCCGCTCACGCAGTACAAGATCGAACGCACGTACGGCTCGCTCGTGTTTGTCAAGCGGCAGCTCGACGAGCAGACGGTCGAGATGTTCCAGAAAGGGTTCTTCACGGCCATGGGCGACGTGCCCGAGTTCGCCATCACGACAGCGCTCATCCGCGGCATGGGCCGAGGCGGCAGCGCGACGATCGAGGCCGCGCTGTCGAAGAAGCTCGTGTGGATGATGCAGGACGCGGCTCGGCTGCGGCGGCAGAGGTGCGTGCGTTCTCTCATGTTGTTGTGGTCTTGTCGTCCCATGTGCTGGTGGTCATGACTCACGGCCTCTATGGTCTGCTGCTTGGCTCGCAAGCAGCGCCAACTCGGACGACGGCAGCGCAGCACTGGCAGTGGTGACAGAGAGCGAGTGCGGGGGCGGGTGCAAAGCGCGTCTGAGCTCCCGAAGCAGCAAGGGCACGTGTATGATCTGTCGGAAGGTGCGTCCGTTCCAGGACTGGCTGCTACTGACTGAGTCGCTAGTTGACCACTCACTCACACACTCACACACGTATCAGCTCGTGTGCTCGGACTGCCGCGTGACCCGCAAGATCACGCTCGAAGTGGCGGCCGACAGCGTGCAGCAAAAGACGCTCTGCTTCTGCGCGCTCTGCGTCACGATCGCACGCAACACGAGTGCGCTTACGATCGCGACCCGCGAAGTGCTCGAGCGAGAGGCGCGCGCCGCCGTCTCGTCCTTCCGATCCACTGGCACCGGCTCAAGCCACAGTACGTCCTTACTGGTGGACTGTCAGTCTGTCTGTCTGCACGAGGAGGAAGAGCGTGCCGAGTGACAAGCTGTGGTGGTTCTCTCTGTCCCACCTGCGTTCAGGTTCGCTCGAGTCGCCCCAGACGACGACAGAGCCCGCGTCGCGACTGAAAGCGCACGTGCTCTTCGAGTCCGGGTCGTGAGACGCACGCGTTGCTAGGTGTTTAGGTCGTTGCTAGTGGCCGCACAGGCCAGGCCCCAGTGCCATCAGGAAGCGCTGCGGATGTTAATATTCAGTCCCTCCGAGCCCTCGTGCCGTGTGTTAGCTCTTCCCTTCCCGCGTGGAGTTCTTGCTCACTTCTGTTCTCTCTCACGCTCGCTCGCTCTCGCGCTCTGTGCCTCCTCTACTCGTACGCCTCGAACTCGCTCCGTACGAACTCCATGGCGGCGACTGAGAGCAGCGGCGTCCC
>JAASGD010000766.1:0-16806 GCA_023334115.1 Globisporangium megalacanthum | reverse complement strand
GCTCAGATTTCACCAGTAGAAAGCTCTCATTGTGCTCTATCAGATGTGAGAACAGCTCGTTTGGAGACACACTTTTGAAAAAGTGAGTCTATTTCCCAAATGTTTTTGGAGCTGTCCCTAACTTTTTGGCGCGCACTGTACTACTGTAATAGGTCTCCTTTCCCAACAATCCTTCTGAATTAATCGATTTGAAAGTCATTCATACCTCAGACAACTTTCATTGGGAGTTCGTTTTCACCAGTCCACCAAACATGAACCGAGGTGTGGCATGTCAGCACTTGGCTTGGTAAGAAAGGAACCCGAGTGAGGTACTTGACTCGCAGACTCTCAACCAGGGTGCTTTGAGAGACCACAGTCTCATCGTTTGAGCAACGAATGAATGGCTGAACTTGCTTCTTCACGAGTCCTCGTGTGATACCTTCAGTAAGTACCCTCCTCCCGCTTTTCGTCTAGCTAGTCGTGCGTCGCGAGCTTCGGGTAGACGCGCACCGTGTAGAGCAGCGTGAAAACGCTCGTGACCAGGAGCGGCAAGAACGTCCAGTTCAGCACGTACTGGATACCTGGGAGCCCCACGACTGTGATCGCAACGTCACCGAGCGCGCGGCCAAACGTCCCGGCCTCGGTCGCCAGGAGCCCCGAGTTGAACGTGCCTTTCGCGAACGCTTTCGGGATCGTCTTGGAGAGCAGCGCCATGTTGACGCCCTCGAGCACGTTCGTTGAGACAAAGATGAGGACTCCGCCAGTGACGAACTGCACGACCGAGTAGCTCCCGTAGCTCACGATCGCACCAATGCCAGCAATCATCGCGAGCTGCGCCATGACGACCATCTCGCGGTCTTCATACCGGTCTGCGAGCCAGCTCACGCCAACGTTCGTCGGGAACATGAGCAGCCCAAGCGCAGCGAGGTAGAACCCCGAGTCGGTCGAATTCCACTGGAAGTAAAACTGTGCAACAGTCGATGTGGCCGTGATGAGGCACTCGAGCACGAGCTTGAGCACAATGTAGATCACGAGCGTCGCGACCACCGGGACATTGTGCCAGAGCGACGACAGCGGCGGCGTCTTGGGCTTCGCAGGTCCAAGCAGCGCCGTCGCTTCCGTCGGTAGGGCGTTCGTCGTCCCACTCTCAACGGCCGAGACCATTGACCGCGTGCGTTCGAGCGGGTTCTCACGCTCCGGTTCTTCAAAGAGCGCGAGCGTCGCGACCAAGTAGACGATCCAGAGCGCGAGCATGACAAAGCCTGGCGCAGTCTCGGTCGTCACGAGCACACCCCCTACTTGAAAGTCTGGTGCATAGTCCAGGGCCGCAGCGAGCGCTGGACCAGCTGCCATGCCGAGCGCACTCGCAGTCACAAAGAGCGCCGACGCCTGCGTGCGCTCTTCGCGCGAGTAGTTGTCGGCAATGTACCGTCGGTTGATCGCCCGTGCGCCGCCAAAGCCGTTCAAGAGCCGGCCTGCAATCGCCATGGCGATGCTGTCGCAGTTGAGCGCGAGTCCGTAGAGCAAGTTCCCGACGACGAGACAGACTGTCGCAAACACGAGCGGCGCCTTGTACGACCGGTTCGCCCACCAGCTGTAGAGCACGGCGCTCACGAGCGACGCGATCGGCGTCATGCCGACAATCACGCCACTGAGCGCAGCTTCGCCACCGAGCGCAGCGGCGTAGTCGCCGCTCGTGGGCGCGACAATGTAGTAGTTGGTCATGTACAGGAACGTACAGAGCATGTTGATGGCGCGCGAGACGTCGGAGCGGTCTTTCCGGCGCTTGAACGACTCGTACGCCGCTTCGTCTTCGTCTTCCGACGACTCGCTGTCAAAGATCAACGCCTGGGCGGCAATCGTCTTGACGTACTGCGTCGATTGCTGCAGCCGACGCCGTGCGAGCTGGATCTTGCTCAGCACAGGCTCGTCTTCCGAGATCGTCCGCGCGAGACTCGTGGCGACCACGGCGTTCGGTCCCGACGCGCTGAATGCGAGCTGGAGCTCAGCAGAGCGGAGCTCGTCGAGCGCGGCTCGGATCGTCGCAATGATGGCCGAGATGCCTTCGTCGTGGTAGAGTTGCTGGAGGTGGGACGCTTGCGAGTCGGTCCGGGACGAGAGGTACGAGCCCATGATCTTGTGCTCTTTCAGCGTCTTGTCGTGCTTCTTGAGGATCTTCCGGATGCCCGTCGCGTTGAGCTCGACGAAGTGGAGCAGCTGGACGAGGTCGTCGCCGACTTTGCGGAAGCCGTCGCTGAGCGAGTGCATCGCTTCGAGGTCGTCCGGGAGCAGCTGGTCTTGCGACCGACGGAGTGCCGCGAGCGTGCGTGCAAACTCACCCTGTTTTGTCAAAAAGAACAGCACGACGCGCTCCACCTACCGTGTTTTGGAATGCGTGCGTCAGTGCTGGTGTGGGCTCAATTATAAGGCACCAACAGCCATAGAGAGAGAGAGAGTGACGCACACACCTCTGAGTCGAGTGCACGTTGGAAAACCTCCTGTTCGTGGCGTGCGGCGCCTCCGGGAGCGTTGCGCGTGGCGCCAATCACAGTCTTTAGCCGCTTCTTGAGCTGCTTGTACTCGAGGTAGTGCCTGTCGTCGTTGGTCGCGTCAGTTTACACGACGTCCCACACACGTGGTCCTGGACGAGAGCCCGCACGCACCCGCTCCATTCGGGACGCTGCGCTGCTGCCAGCTTCTTGGCGAACTGCACCATCGCACAGACGCTTCCTCCTCTCTCGCTCGCTCGATCGCTTTGTGTGTGTCTGTGTCTTGGAAGGGCTCTCACACCCACCACACACACGAGAAGAAGCGGGCGGCGATGGCCGAGTCCACGGCAGCTGGCAACTTGTGGAATGTGTCGCGTGCGTTTGCATGGTGGTTTCGAATGCACAGTTGGCGCACCCCCTTGATTATATCACTACCAAATCGAATCTCCGTGAAGATTGTCTCCACGCTTGGAATCTGAAAACGACACCTGGTGGATGCAGTCCAAGTTGGAAAGGACTTCGCTTTGAGTCTTCGAGTCCTCACCAACCAACCAAGCTGAACTTTGAAGCTCCAGGACTCGACCTGGAAGATCGCTGGATCCTTCAACGCATTCGCAGTGGATGGATGGTCGCCAGGACGCAGCAACGGGCTCAGATCGAAATCGAATCGCGCGTGAGTGGAGTGCTGTGCGCTCCATTCAACGCAAGGACACAGGCTCATGGCTTTCACACAAGCACAATAGTGTCTCCTGTCACTGCTGGCTGGCAGGAGAAGAGAGGTAAACTGAATGGAGCATGTGACAGACGTGCACTCAGAATCAGTGTCTTGAGCATGGAGCTATTATACTGTACCTGAGCCGTGGGTCTCCAGTGCGTCAGCGTCAGGTTTCGAGTTCGCATTGGGCAACATCGCATGCATTGCGTCTTGGAACTCGTCGAGGTCGTTGCATGGTTACGAAGTATCGGGAGTATCGTGGTCTCCGCACAGCAAGGTACTGTCGAGCCCAGCAACTTTTAGCAATAGAATGCTTCGCTAAAACCTATTCCAAATTTTTCGAAACTTTTGAATAGGTTTTTAGCATGATTTTTGGTGAGCGATCTTTTCGAAGCGGCGTGTGGTATCAAAAGTCTTAATTGGATGCAAGTCCTGCATTGCATGCATGTCAATGACGCGCTTGCGAACTGCCGCGCTCGCGTGCGCTCTCCTGTCCTCCGTCGCGTCGGTGTACACACTGAAGACGCGGGTAGTGATATTTACACGCGCGTGGGCGACGTCCACCACCACGGCACCTCCGTCTCAGTCCGCATGGTTAGTGATCCCAGCATTGCTCGACGTGCAGCCCGTGGTGCTACGCGTGGACGTGCGTCGCGAGACCACAGCTCAGCTGCGCCGTTTCTGCTATGCTCACGGCCTCGACCGTTCGCTCTGCGACGACGGATTGCACCAAGCGATTAACGACGTGGTCGACCTCGAGCACGTGTGTAGATCGAGCGAACAAACGCTCGCGTCGCCTGCGTTCGTGGTCGCAAAGCACGTGATCCGACCAAGTAGCGGCGATGGTGGCAACGAGCCTACGCCGTCGTTCTCGTGGCTCCAGGACAGCGCAGAACACATCGCAATTGATCTCTGCCGCTTCGCCCAGTTGCCGAGTTCGGACTTCACTCGGAAGTGTTCGACAGCGCTCGAGGCTGCGATCCAGCGCTCGTACAACTGGATCCGCTCGCTCCCTTTCTGTGGCACGCTCGCTTCGCAACGAGCGACCAGTGTGGCGCGCGCACACGGACACGACCGCGACACTTTAGTAGAGGCGATGGTGAACGTCTCGGCAGTCGAACTCATGAGAGCAAGCGAGCAGCGTCCGGAAGCTGACACATCAGACCAGCGCGGGGAAGGGAACAACGGCGCTGTGGATGGTGCTGACGATGTCGCGGAGGCTCCAGCCGGTGAGCGAGCGCAAGCGAGCGCAACGGAATTGACGGACGTTGACGTGTCCGAGTCGTCGACCCAGGCGCTTAGTACGCCTACAGCGAAGAGCGATAGCAGAACAGGTCAAGAGGATCTCAAGCATCCTCTCGGAGCAGAGGCAGAACATTCGGCTCCAGAGAATGCGAACGGAGTGGTGGATCGTGACGATGACGTTGTACCTGTCGTCACCGCCAGTCAGGTCGAACCCGTGACGGATGATGGAAGCGAGCAATCTCAGCACAAGCAGGACGACACCGTCTCGTCGGCTAAAGATCCCAGAAGCCTCGGTGGAGAGCGATTACTTGGGAGAGCTGCAGCAGAAGCCCAGCCAGTGACAGAAGGTGACTCCGACCGTGAGATCTCTTCGGTGTTAGCAGAGATAGCAGTACAAGACTCGACACCAAGTCCTCTCAACAACGTCGAAGCGACACCGATGCGACTGCCCGAGACGCTCATGCTCGGTAGCGGGCCGGACGCGGCGCCAGAGCTGCTGCGAGTGCTCTCGACGCTCGCGATGCTGCTCTTCATCGTGTACCTCGTGCTGGGCGCCTTTGCAGCCGCAATTCGGTCAGTTGCCAGCTCCGAGATCGTGCGCAAGCTCGACCAGCGCGTCCGAGTGGCGCTCGCTGAAGCCGCGTCGCTGCTGACTCGACGTCTTTCGTCAGTGCGCGCGAGTGCGAGTGTCGCGCCGACGTCGCGTCCGAGTCGCGACACCTTCGCAGACGGTGTGAAGCCGAGCGACGAGGAAGATTGGCACTATATTGAACGTCCTCGTGCGTCGCCGTTGTGGCTCTGGGCAGCCGCCCACGCAAGAGTGCAGCTCCAGAGACGCTCTCGTGAAGCACAAGCGGAGCAGCGAGCGCAAGCGGTCAAGAAAGCGGTAGAAGCGCATGATCAGCGAACTATGTGCGCAGCGTTCCGAGTCTGGCGGCTTCGCGCGCTGCCAGTGGAGCCGACAGAGCGTCGTGAGTCGATGCCACGCGACGCCACTGAGCTCTCGACAGCAGCTGCCACGACGGCGATTGAGTCGAAGCCAGCGGCGCCTTCAAGCTTCACGTGCGCTGCGATGGCGCTCGTGTTTGCAAGTCACGGAACGTACTACCACCAGGTGCGGTCGGGCGGCAGCATGGCTCAAGCCACGGAAGCACTGCTTCCCCGTGCGTTCTCAGTGTTCCTGGAGAGCGACAGTCAGAATGAACGAAGCGACAACGCCACTGTCGGTAGTCACTTGGCCGAGCTATTTGCAGCGCACCGGATCCAGCCGACGTGGCGGCAGCACAGGCTGCGGTCTGGGCTGTTGATCGTGACTGCGACGTCGGCTTTGCCAGCCAAGGCGAATGAGCCACTGACGCCTCTCTTTGCGATACTACGTAAGAAGCAAGGCGCACGACAAGCTTCGGTCGGCGCTCGCTTCGGGTTGCCAGCGTTCCAAGGCGTGATCCCACCCGCGGCGTCTGTGAATCTGCCCCCGTGTAGCTAAGAAGCGCGTGGTCTCCGGTCGCTGCTCTTTGTATTGAACCGTTCCAAGAGCGACGCGGATTCTCACGCGCACTCTCGGAAGTTGGGTCTCTTGTGTCATTGAATGGAACTGGTTGGTGGACAGGCTCATAACGGTGACATGGGTGACATGACTGCCACTTGCGCGGTGTGTGTACCGCACGATGTGTACCTTGACGAAGTTCTTGTGTGGAGACTATCAACCACCTCAGACTCACAGTTCAATCACTCACAATTGTGGCACAAATCCGGTTGTGGAACATCGTTTCCAGGGACCAAAGTTTGCATACTGAAATCAAGTCAAATTAATTACTTTTCAGTTGTCGCCCACAAGAACACAAGAAGTTCTTGAACGCAGTAAAGGTGGCCCGATTCACAATTTCCATACATTATTTTTTTATTGAGTTTTGGTTCAATCACATGGACAATTCATGAGGTTTTCATGAGGTTTCAAAACCATTTTTAAGTTTCAAAACCTATTTTAAACCATTAAATACATCAAAGAGCTGTTAAAAACGTAATACTGACCAGTTTATAACATACAATTTGTTATTAACTGTTCTTGACGTATGTTTCACGTTGAGTCACACTGCTAAATTCCGCGTCCCTTTGTGGTGCTTCAACTGTGAGTTGTCTGTACTACACAGAAAATCTACTACTACTGTTGTACGTTTGTCCGAATAATTGAGCGTCAGATTTTCTGAGAATATCTGAAAAGTCCCTGATGCTCGAAAAATGATGACGTTGGTGATTTTGGTTGTCAATTCTCACACCAGGAGTGACGATGACGAAGAGGCATGACATGGACGACAGCGCCGCGTCCACTGCCGTGATACTCGATCTCGCGCTCTTCAGTCGCATCGCATTGTTCCAGTCAGGCTACCCGTACGCAGTCGCGGCGATGGTTCGTTCTGCCACGCGCGAGCAGCTCCAGTCCGCGGACGGACGCGGTCGCAACGCGACGGAGCGGCGCACTGGCGCGCTTCCGCGTCTCGCAGTCGCAGTGGGCGACAGTCGGATGCTCACGCTGCTCTTCGAGCTCCAGACACAGCCGCAGTATCAGCACGACCAGCTGCTCGCGTTTGAGGGTGTCATGGCGCTCGCGGTGCGACACAAGCGCGTAGACATGCTCACGTGCCTCAGTGAGCTGAAAGAACGCGACCCAAGTTGGCAGTGGGAGCCGCACTTGATGAGCATTGCCGCTGGATACGGTGGCGGGGATCTCCGCGTGCTCACGTGGCTCTATGAACACCTTCCACGCGACGCGTGTGCGCTCCAAGAACATTCCCTGGTGCCTGTCGTGCGGCGAGGCAGCGCCGACGAGGTCCAGTGGCTACACGAGCACGGCTACAGCTTCACGACGTACACTGCAGACTGTGCAGCCTCCAGTCGAGCGACCAGTGTGCTAACGTACTTGTACGAACACACAACCGCACGGTGCAGTGTGCGAGCTGTGTGGCAGGCAGCAGCGAGCGGGAGCTTGGCGGTCGTGAAGATCATTCTTCCTGAGCACTCGAACGAGACCCACGAACGCACACTCGACTGCGCAGCTCGGTACGGACACCTCGACGTCGTGCGCTATCTCGTCGAGAACCGCTTGGGCGTGTCGTCGCGACAGGTACTCGACGAAGCAGCACAGACAGGGAACCTCGAGGTCCTCACGTACCTGCACGCGCACGTCTCGGGCAGCTGCTCTACGCGCGCGATGGACGGCGCCGCGCTCTGCGGTCAACTCGGCGTCGTCGCGTTCCTCCACGAGCATCGACTTGAAGGCTGCACGACGAGTGCGATGGACAGTGCAGCAGCGTACGGACACGTGAACGTTGTCCGGTTCCTCCACGAGCACCGACGCGAAGGGTGTTCGACCAAGGCGATGGACAGCGCCGCGGAGTTTGGACACTTGGACGTCGTCCGGTTCTTGCACGAGCACCGATCGGAAGGATGCACTGCGCGGGCGTTGGAAGCAGCCGTGGCGAACCTGCATCTCGACGTCGTCGCGTTCCTCTGTGAGCATCGGAGCGAAGGCGACGTGAGTGCGGCGATGGCGAGCGCAGCAGCGAGTGGCCGTCTCGAAGCGGTCGAGCTCCTCTCGCGCTGGCAACGGCCGAGCGACTTGGCGTATCCCGCGCTGAAAGCGGCGGCGCAGAACGCGAAAGCCGACGTTGTCCGGTTCTTGTGCGAGCGGGAGCGGCAGGACGCGGACGAGCGGCACGCACAGGAGGCGGTGGCGCACGAGGACGACACGACGACCAGCTTCCTGCGACTGGCAGTGGCGGACGGCGCGGCGTGGGTCGTGCAAGCGGTCGTGCCGCACGCGACGACCGCCGAGTTGCAAGCGGCACGAGCGAAGGCGCTCCGTGACGGCCACACACGCGTCGTCCGCGTTCTCGACCGAGGCCACCGAGACGCGAGGCGTGGAGACGAGTGAATCAAATGTGTCGTTGCTGTTCATGTCGGTTTCGTCCACCACCAACCTTCCCCAACAGGGTCCGTCCTTGGCCAAGGCACAGCCAGAGCTCTCGGACTCTTCAGCAGCAGCCGCCATGACGCACAACCTCTCGTCCGAGGAGCTGACGGAGTTCCGCGAGATCTTCAACCTCGTCGACCGCGTCCGTTCCTTCGGCTGATGCCCCTCACACGCTCTCTCTCTCTCACACGCACACACACACTCTCCCACTCTCTCGCTCTCTAGGACCGCGGCGGGTCGATCACGAAAGTGGAGCTCGGGGAACTCATGGACACGCTCGGCATCGACACGTCCCCGGAAGAGATCGACCTCATGATCCACGAAATCGACCAGGACTCGAACGGCGAGATCGACTTTGACGAGTTCGTCGCCGTCATGTCGCGCAAAGTGAACGCGACGTACACGTCGGAGCAGGTCAAGAGCGCGTTCCGAGCGTTTGAGGGGACTGCGGCCGCCCCCGGCTTCATCAAGGCCGACAAGCTGCTCGTCGCACTCACGACGTACGGTGCCGACAAGCTCTCCCTCGAGCAAGCCCAGGAGCTCATCAGCCAGGTGCGTCCGGCTCGGTCGTCCCGACAGTGTCCACAGCTAAGGAGTGTGCTGCTTACACGACCGTGCCTGGTTCACGTAGCTCGAGCCGGACCAGCACGGGAACATCAACTACGTTGAGTACGTCAACATGATGATGTCCGAGTGAAGGCTGGGCAGGCGGGCGGGCGGGGGGTTCTTTCTCTATCTATCGGAGCTGCTAGCTGTTACCCCCCACCACGATCTTCAGCTCAATAGATCACGACGGCGAGCTGTCAATCGCTGCTGTCGTGGGCGTGGCCGAGACGATGTCGCCGACAAGAGGCGGCTCGCCGTCCACTGGACTGCTGCTGTCGCCAGGTGTCGCGTGGTGGATGTACACCACTGTGCACGTAATGTCGTCGTGGAAGCGCCGGCGCGCAGGTCCGGGCGGCAGCGCCAGCACTTCGTGGAGCATCAGTCCGTCGCGGTGCGCAATCTTCTCGAGCGCAGCGTGGATCAGCGCAGCACTCACAGTCGAGAAGAAGAGCGACTGTGCTGAATCTGCAGTTGGACACCATCCCCCAGCAGCAAGCACAACACGCGTGAACACGAGAGTCGGTCCAGGTCCATCACGCCCATACGCACCGAACGAATCGACAATCTGCACGGCCTCTTCCGGTGTGAGCACCTCCCACAAGCCGTCGCTTCCGAGGATCAGGAACTTCTCGCTCCCGTCCAGCTCTAACGTCGCGACACTCGGTTCGACTGTGATATACGGGAGCTTGCTCTGCCACGCACAACGACACAACACCCAGTCAGTGACGACAGCGCACAGTCTCTTCGGTCGCTCGCTTCCAGCCATCAGGAGCGAGCGAGCGCACCTTGAACGGCGCAGAGCTCAGCTGCTCGCACTTGAGGTAGAAGTCGCCGAACGCGCGGGTGACCGCCAGGCTCCCGGCCACGCGCTTGACGCCAAACTCGCCAGCACCGCTTGTCTGGTCGTCCTTGCTCAGGCGGATAGCATTCCGATCCCGTGAGCGCTCGAGAACCCGCCGGGTCTCGTCTGCGCTCGCGCACGTGTGGTCCACAGAGAGCTGGCGAGCGACCCACGTCGTGCTGCTCTCTGGCGCCGCTTTGCCGAGCACGACTGCACAGTCGCCAACGTTCGCGACGTACAACGTCGAATCGACGAAGAGCGCCACGGCTGCGCATGCACCACTGTTACAGTACCCCTTGGCGAGGTGCGTCTCTGCTGGCAGCGCCAAGAGCGACTGCTTGAGCTCGTCGTCGCACTCGACGAACGCTTGCATTAGAGTCTCAACCACCTAGGAACCCACCAATTCCTTTGTCACCAACTGCCTAACCCACAAGGATAGAACGCAGCAGCCGCCTCCCAGACGGTAGTCGCACCTGCGCTGCGCGCATGCCGCTGGTAACCTGCGAGAGGATCCGCTGGCAGAGCGATCGCTGCACGTGTCTGTCGCACACACCAATCCACTCGATGCGATGAGCGAGAGCTTCTTAAGGCGATCGGCTCGTCCTCTCCCATTCAACACGACAGCACGTGAGACGACACAACGACAGCTCCAGAGGCACGTACTCGACAGCAAACGAGCCTCCATGGCCGTCGAACACCGCGTGCACTCGGACGCCTAGACACACCTCGTCAGCGAACGTGTCGTCCCTCTCACCACACACACCACCACCATCCCACGACAGCAGTGACCACCTTCTGCGTCGCTCTTCTCGCTGTTGAAACTCCGGTCCTCACTCGGGTTGTTCCCCTATAGCACCCACCAGGAATC
Source organism: Globisporangium megalacanthum (assembly GCA_023334115.1). NCBI lineage: Eukaryota > Oomycota > Peronosporomycetes > Pythiales > Pythiaceae > Globisporangium > Globisporangium megalacanthum. The sequence goes on along the minus strand of JAASGD010000766.1, from coordinate 6,093 downwards.
TCAGCTCCCCAACGTCTCTTCTCTCACACAACCATCGTGTACGCGACCCCGCACCTGGTAATGGGCCATCACGTGCGACAGGAACGGCCGCGACGCCGCTGTCCCTTCAACTGTGTCGCTCTCCTCGTCCTCGTCGTCCTCGTCGTCCTCGTCGACACGGCGCTTCCGCTTCCGCTTGCTTCCAGCGGCGCGGTGCGGGGCTGGCTGGTAGCACGAGCATCTGTCGTCGACAACGACCGTGTCGCCAGTCGGTACAATGCTGCGGGTGACGCTGTTGTCGCCTGTCGCGGCCAGGACGACACCCCGTGACGGCGTCCACGCGCAGCTGAACAGCACTTGCTCGCGTTTCAGCGCGTCGAGGACCGTTGCACTGGTTGCTGCGACGACGCCGACGCCGACAACTTCCGCTCCAAGCTTTGCGACCGCGTCTCGGACCGCGAGAATGTCCACGACAGTGTCGATAAAGTCGGCGACTGCGTGGGACGAGCCACGTATGAGCCACTGCCTCTCGTTCTGTCTTTCGAGACACGACGGGACGGTACGTACTCAACAGCACTTTCCGGCCGGCAGCAATCGAGTCGCGGAGGAGCTGCACGTGGTGGGAACTGTCGACTTGGACGCGGACAACGTGTCGACACACGAGCTCTGGGTGCTGTGGCACGACCACAGCCCGGCGTGTGCGCTTGGCTGTCGCTTTGGTCTCTTGTTGCGTTACGGGCACGATGTGCGCCTCACTGTAGGCTGTCAAGTAGGTGAACATACCCACCCACCCAATCGCCAGGCGTTCATTCAGATAACGAACGAACGCTCTCAACACCCAACTACTCTATACGCATTCGCACCGATACGCTGCGCAGCTGCGAGTGCGCCAGCTACTGCGCCTGTCGCGTGCCGCTTCCAAGCGTACGAACGAGCGGGTGTTACCTTGGTTGCACCACCACCACCACACCGCAGGTTGAAACTACTGGACGCCCGCACCTCACCCAGCGCCACGACTTGCGCCACGCGCAGCTGCGCGAACGGCCGCCAGAGCGCCGCGAGCAGCTGCTGCAGCGCTTGCGCGTCGCCCAGTGCGCCGCTGACGTCCACGAGCGCCGCGTCGCCGCACCGTCGCGCGAGCCGGAGGCGCTCGACAAAGTCCATTTCTGGTTGCTGTTTGCAGACTCGTTTAGTTTGGTTTGCTCGTCTACTTTTTGCAGTTTTTACAAAAACTGATGCGTTACTGGTAGTATGTACTGTATGTTTTGCAAGTGGACACGCAGATACTGTCCGCAAACCCAAGGGTGAAAGCCTCCTGTACTTCGTCTACATTGCTGGTGACAGCCAAGGACGTCTCTCATCATGTTGTCGCCTTGGCTCGGTGTGCAAGTGAGGTGAAATGGAGCGGTACGCGTTGATCATGGCGGGGTGGAGCCAGGGAGCTAACATACTGTACATCAACAGGAGGCACTGGAAGGCGATATCAGTACGAGTTAGCAAATCAACGTGACGAGATGCGTGACGCATCTCTCAATCCAGGTTACTGTACTGGTACGCTAGTACGTCGTCTGCTGCTCTTACGAAGCCATGTCCGGATAGGAATCCATCGGTTCGTGTGCCTGGGTTTCTGGCTGAGCTGAGATCTCGTTGGTGGTGCAGCACCACTGCAAACGAGCCACCGCCAGTCAAGTGTACATACATCATGTGTACAAACAGCGAACATGCAGCGATCGATCGCGGCAAGTCCGAGATGATGTGGCTGCAGACCCAATATCCATCCCTCTGGCTTTTCTCGACGGCAGCAGCGGAGTTTGCTGTTGCAAACATTGAGAACGGCTCCAGTCAGCCAGCCTCGGACTCTTACTGAAGCACCGTTCAGTGTCCACTCTGTTGTTGAATCGCTTAGCGTTGCTATTGAGCACCATGTCATGTAGCGCACGCTCGCCTCGACGCTTCGTTCGAGCCTCCAGCTCTCCTTTCCGACTCGACAATCCAGGTATTGCCACCAAAATCAAGTTGTCTCGCCTTCGCGTCCGTATCAAGTTTATCTTCGCGCATCAAGTTCTGCTCAAGCAGGCAATGCGCGCGTGCTGACTTGGAACTTGGAACTCGTCTCGATTTCCAGTTGGCAAGTTCCTGTCGCATGGCGAGATACCACAACTAAAAGATTTTTTGGTACAGTGTACCTTACCGCAAATGAGTATCCATCACCTGAGTTGCGAATGGATTCGCCAATCCGTCCCCACCAGGCAGCCTCACCAGGCAGAACAGACTGGCTGAAAGACTGGAAGTCTGACCAACAAACCGCTGGTGTCGATGGCTGCAGAGTGACAATGAGAGCGATCATTGCCATATTTACTTTGAAGAGCGTAGACCGTTCGACAACTTCGTCTCGTCCCCCAACACCTCGTCCTTCCAGCCATGTCGGACATCACTTCCCATGGCGTCACGCTCGACGAGCTGCGCTCCACAGAGTTGCGCTGCGCCTACCCTGGCAAGTTTTGCCTCAGCTTGCGCGCACTGAAAAAGAACGGCGAGCTGCACCGACTCTGTGAGTTCCACCGCAAGAAGGCGAGCTTGAACCAGAAGCGCCTGCAGCAGCGTCGCCGCGTGCTCCGAGCGCAAATGGTGGCGGGACTCGCGCCACACCAAGCAGCGCAAGAGGCACGGGACAACTCACACGACGACGACCACTTCCAGTTCGTTGATCTAGCAGCCGAGTTGCAGCTCTCGTTCGACATCTGGCAGCAGGAAACGTCAGCAGGACCTGTCAGTGGAGATTGCGTTGATAACTTCTGCTTCAACGGCGTCACGCCACAGGACGCGCAGCTGCTCCACGACATCCTGAGCCACGAGGTTCAGCTCTTGGTATTCGAAGACACGATACTCCAAGACGCTCTCGCTGAGGTGGAGGCACCCGAAGACTCGCTGTGGTGATGCCAGTTGATCCTAAAACCTGTTCGGATACTCTGATTAATCTATGAAATGAACGATACTGTGCCCAAATGAACCTCAATTCCATCACTATCACTATTCTTCATTCTTGGGAGCCATCAAGCCAATGTCATCGCTGCCGACGATCGCGTCGCGTGGCTACTTTAGCGCAGCAAACGGCGCCCCGCAGCTGCTCCATGCGTTGCAGCAGAGCCCCCACTCTGTGGGAGACGCACAGGTGCAGTATCTAGGTGAAGCGCAGCGCGAACGCAGCGTGGCCGCAGCCACAAGCCCGAGTCTCCAGTTCACGGGCGTGCGTGTGGGTGGCGGTGCGTGGATCGTGGGCTCCCACAAGACGCACATCACGCCATTGGACGACATGGACAAGTGCGTCGCATACGCAACGTGTTGGTAGCCTGCACGCTCATGTGGACGATAGGGGAAGGGGGGTCGGTCAGACCACCTCACACAGCATGTGGCCGTGCGTGCGTATCCGTAGGATCGCAGAGGAAGCTGCGCTCACGCCGCCCGAGATGGTGTTTGGGAAGAACCAGCTGCTCTTTTTCCATGCGCCGTCGGGCGTGAGCTGTGCGTTTGTAGCAGTGGAAGCGCTGAAAGGCGCGCACTTTGGCGCTGGCGGCCGGGCGGCCGACGCCTCCACTGCTGCTCAGCAGCAACAGCTCAAGGTGGCGATCGCCAAGCACAATACCAACAAGTGCGTCCACGACCGTGTTGTTGCGACAGACTGACAGACCGACAGACGCGCTCACCACGGTGCTCTCTCTCTTTCTCTCACTCTGTACAGAGAGGAAGTGAAGGAACTCGACATTTCGTACGACTGGACGTACACGACCGACTACAAGGGCACGCTCCAGCGTCTCGTGCGCGTCGACCCGCGAGTGGCGGTGGGCGAGCCAGAGTTTGCAGTCGATACTGCGCGGCCTGTGAAAGTGGAGGCCACGCGCGAGCGGATCGACGTGGAGAAGCTCAAGGAGCGCGAGCCGATTCTCTGGTTCGAAGACGTCCCGCTGTACGAGGACGAGCTGCACGACCACGGCGTGTCTGCCATGTCAATCAAGACGGTGGGTGGGTGCGACTGGGGATTCATCCCGTGGGGAGTCGAGTCGTTGCTGACGCCTCTATGTCTGCTGTCCTGGTATGGTCCCTCCAGCGTGTGATGCCGTCCGGGTTCTACGTGCTCGCGCGGTACTGGATGCGTCTGGACCACGTCCTCGTGCGGCTCCATGAGACGCGCATCCACCACCTCTTTGGCCAAGACCACGTTCTCCGCGAGTACACGCGGAAAGAAGAGACGTTCGAAGCGCTCTTTGCCCTGGGACACGCGAAGAACATGGCCAACTACACGAACATTGACACGTTCCAGCACCTCCTGCCCGTGCGCGAGGCTGTCTACGAGAAGATCTGGCTCGCTGAGTAGGATCAAGAAGGTCTCGTGTTCCCTCCCATCTGCAGTACTGGAACAGGTCCTGAACTAGATTTTTCAGCTTTCCTGAAATGCTGTGACAACCGATCGGTAGCACCAGACACAATTACTTGTCTACAGATACAGAACAAGTAATTGTCACCAACTTCAGCACGACTCATTGTACCAGCAGTGTACCAGTCCACCAGTGCCTGTGCCATTGTCAAATCTCCCACTTGCTTGCGATGGCGACAACGGCCAGGTCGGGTCGGCGCGTGCGCTTCCGCGGCACTCACTGCATTGAGTTCGACGCTGCACAGGCGCCAGTGGTGCGTCTGTGCGGTGCTGGCAGGCTGCTATGCGCGCGTGCGCTTGCAGACACGCAGCTCGAGTGCGCTGCTCGAGGGCTTCCGCCCACCGCAGACACGTCGGCGGCGCTGCTCGCCGAGTACGCACGCGAACTGCAAGCAGCGCTGCAGTCGCGCGGCTTTATTGGCGAACGTCCGCCCGCAGTCGCTGAGGACGTCGCTGCGCTCGAGCGGCAACTGCAGCTGACCGAGCTGCTTCAAGCGCAAGCGACGCTCGCCAGCGAAGCTGACGCCGAGCCCACCGCGTCTGCTAGCGAGGAGCTCGCGAGCCCTGCGACAGCGTTGCCGCAACTGCTGCTCGCAATGAAGGAGATCGTGGGCCACACGGACGAAGGCTACGTGTTTGGCCGGCGCTTTGCCTCGGTCGAGACGTTTATCAACGCGTTTGAGTTCGAAGAGCTCGCCGAGATGGCGCACGCGCGTGGCCTCGCAGTCCCTGATCTCTCGGACGCGGAGCGGCGCCAGGTCACTGCAGTCGAGCGTGAGTTGTGCGCACGCCACACGGGAGGCTCAGGCCTCGGCAAGCCACTGAAGCAGCTCACGCTCCGCGAGCTCCTGGCTGAAGCGCGGGCTCGGGACCTCGTCGTCGCGTCGCATGCGAGTCGGGATCGAGACGGCAAGCGGTCCAAGAAAGGGCTGATTGAGAAACTGCGGGTGCGTTTGTGCGGTCCACGCTCTTGGGCGTGTGGATAGGATGGCTTTGGACTGACACCACTGTGTCTGTGTGGGGCTGATGATGAATGTCTAGCCGGTCCTGCGCCAGGAAGTCGTGGACGAGAAGATCCGCGACAAGCGCGACGACCTCTTACGCGCCTTGCTGCTCGAGGTCCTGGAAGCGGAAGCCAAGCGCCACCAGACGCACGCGCTCCTGGAGCTTGTGCAGCGCCACCTCGCGTCGCTCGGAGCGCCGTTAGCTGAGGAACTGAACGCAGAGAACGAGCCGAACAACCGCTGTGCGGACCGGAGGAACGTGGAGGAGAAAGACAAGGAGACAGCGAAGGTGGACGACGCAGACGTACAGCTGCAACGCTGCTATCGGCAGCTTCTTGAGCGTCTCGAGAGCGCGCGGCAGCGTCAGTCGCACGCTGGGAGCGCAGCACCAGCACGGCGACATATGTGAGGGACGGAGTGGGTAGCTGTTGGTATGTGAACGGTGTAGCTAACAGAGTTGGGAAGTCCAACACAGCCTTCCAGTCATGGCTGTTCCAGTATCCGAACAAGAAAGCTCTGGTGACTCCCGCCTCAACACACGCGCGATGCTGGGGCCGGACTCTCGCCTTTCAGGAGCGCACTCACGGACCCGAAGCGATCCGGACGCTGGTTCAGAGGCAGCGCGTCGTGCGCTGCGATCACGCGCGCAATGCCGCTCATGTCTCCAGTCGAGAAGAG
>JAASGD010000765.1:0-16809 GCA_023334115.1 Globisporangium megalacanthum | reverse complement strand
TAATCCTGCGTGAGGGGCGCCAAAACGACCAAAGCTACAAAAGCGCGGAGGAGAGCTCATGGCGACCGACGAACGCGAAGACCGCCTCCAGCTACAGGTGGGGAAGACGTACCCGACCGCCAGTGACGCACTGTACGCCGTATAGGACTACGCGCTTCCGCAAAACAAGTCCGTCCGTGTAGAGCAACGAAGTGACATCCACCGCAAGATCTTCTGCAAGAGCGATGGCTGCTCCATGTTTGTCCGCATCTACCGGCAGCAAGTACAAGGAACGCGCGGCGCCTGGCGAATCTCATCGATGGGGCCCAAGCACACGAACTGCGTCGCAGTCGGAAACCTAACCCGGGACAGATCTCAGCCCTCCCAACCTTCGCCAGCGCGGTCTCGACGGATGCGAGCGTATCGGCGTCAGCACTCGTCTCGCAAGTGCAAAGCCGCGACGGTATTGCCCTCGGGAAGAAGCTGCGAACTCTGTATCGAGCAAAAAATGCAGTGGCGCGATCGGCAGCGGTGCAGTCGTCACCTCCTACCAGAAGATGACTTCGCTGCTGCAGAAGTTCTTGGAGCTCAACCCCGGGTCGATTGCAACGGTGGAGAGAGACACTCCGGGACGGTTTGTGCGAGCGTTCGTGGCGGCGAAGGCGTTCCTGGACGCGATTCCGGCAATGCAGCGCGTATTTGGCGTCGGCTGCTCGCACAGCAAGTGTGCTGCGTACAGCGGCGTGCAAATGCTTCTGGTCGGCAGGGATGGTGATATGCGCAACGTTACGCTGACGTTTGCGCTCGTCCCGGCAGAAGCCTATGAGAGCTACTACTGGTTCTTCTCCACGCTGCGCGCAGGCGGACTGACCTTGACGGACACGCCGTTGTTTTGCGACCGCCGCGTCGCTCTGATCTCCGTCGCCGAAGCGCTGGGACTCAAGCTTCGCTACTGTACGCTGCATATCATACGCAACGTGCTGTCCAAGTTCAAGCACTTTACGCACCGACACAAGAACTCGATCAGGCAAATTCAAGGTGCGGAGACAGCGGAAGAGTACGCAGATCGCCTGTCCTGGCTCGGCGTCGAGGTGGGAGACGAGGTGATGCAGTACGTGGGCGCCATACCAGTCGACCGTTGGTGTGTACACGCAAACGTTGGTGTGACACAGCTTTACGGATGGAGGACGAGCAATTTCGTCGAAAGCGCGTTTGGAACGCAACTCGTGAAGGGTATGCGGAGCCTGCACCCGTTCGCGTCCGTGGAGATAATGTGTGGCACACTTGTCGACGCCTGCTATCTGCGCGCGCAGAATTTCGCCAAGTGGAGCAGCGAGGGGCTGCGCGTGACTCCTGCGGCGAGCCAAATGTACACTCGACAGAGCGCAAACATCGGGCAATACGCTGTGCAGCACGCCTCCGACAGCGTCGCGTACGTGTGGAACAAGCCGTTCCCGTTCGAGATCGGCGTCGGGTGGACAAGGGCACACTCACGTGCACGTGTCCGTTTCGAGACCAGGCCGGCGTTCCATGCCCTCACTTGATTGCTGCTCTCGACGATATCGGCCGCATCGACACAGTGTGCGAAGGATTCGACCCCTGCTCTCTAGTCTCAACGTACGAGCACGCGTTCAAGAGCAAGGCAGTATTCGTTCCGTTGGACCGCGACTTGACAGTGGATGAAGGTATGATTCCTCCGGCAGTCACAATGAGACCAGGACGACCGAGAGTGAAACGGATACGAAGCTCTGATGAATCAGGCGAGACATCCCTGTACCGGTGCTCGGAGTGCCATCAATCGGGTCACAACAGTCGGCGTTGCTCTAGTTGACACAACCCCTCATCCGCAATACATGTCTTCTAATCTTTCTGTGGGTCGCACCGCCCTCCAAACGACACGCATTTTCATGTGTGACGTCGGGTTTGATTTCTTTAGCATGTCAGCGAGCCCCTCATCCAGGCTTTTGGCTTGAGACCTTGATCACCACCTGAACGTGTGCACGGTGCGATGTGAGTCAGTATGTGACATCGGGAATCGGACGTAGACTTCAGATCTCTGATTAGACGGTTACGAGACTGAGGAAATTTAATCTGAGCATGCTGCCAGGTTCTTCTCGTTTTTGGTCACTCGACCTCCTGGCAGTTGATCGATCCGCATCGACACTTGAAACAAAGATCATCACAGTAGCTCACCGACAGCTCCGTCCCGGGTAGAATGTCCTCGATGGCCGTCACCACGATCGTTAGTTGGCGGCGCATGTGCACCTCAAAGAAGGCGCAGTTTGGCTCGCACGAATGGTTGACAAATGTCATGAGACTCCCACGTTCCTTGGCGTCCAGATACAGCTTCTGCTTTCCCGACGTGCGCGTCTGGAGCTCCACGACATACGCGCTTGTGGTGGTCCGATCCTTGACGTAGTCGTGGGTGGACAGCACCCCAGCATACTCACTGACCACAGTGCTCTTTGGGATGAAATCCGTTGCGACTACAGTGTACCCGAGCGGCCCGTACATCAGCTGCAGTCCCTCTGCATCACGGAGTCGATTGCCGCACCCGCTCCCGACCAAGCAGTTGTTCTTGGCGCAGAACATTGCAGCACGAGCGTTGGCGCAGCGGTCCAGCAGACACTTGTTTCTGCAACCGCACCAATCGACCAAGCCGGTGTCAGGGATGCGAAGCAAGTCGGGGTTCTCTGTGTGATCGATGCGCTCCACACCGCTCGGCCATGTCGCCGCTCGCACAACCACAGCTTCCTCTTCCTCATCATCGGAGTCGGCAAGGTCGATTCCCAGAGCACCGCCACCGCCGCCTTGCGCTGTCGCCACTCCATCGTGGATGGGCACCGCCAGTGGCTCCAACACACTCGCCGCGTCGGACTCGCTCTCGCTACTGGCCGCCGTGCGTGTCTCCGACACACTCCCCGCTTCGATCTCGCGGTTGCTTCTGCCGGCCGCTGGAAGCCCCAGTACACTCGCCGCATCAGCTTCTTCTTCACCCGCTTGGCTCTCGACTAGTCCGGTGCCGAGGTCTTCCTCGAGCCATTCGTCGTCGTGCGAGATCTCTGCAACCGCCTTTTGCTGACGCACGGTCGGCGCTCCACTGTATAATCTCCCCTTGGCCACCAAGCGGTAGTCCGACAGCTTCACTGCTTGGGTACACTGCACGCGGTACGCGCGCTGTGAGTCTCTCACCCCCGCTCGCCTCGCCATGCACGCCTTCTTGCGCGATTTCGGCTTGTGGTAGCTCACTCGGCTGTTCTTTGCTTTGTGTGAGCGGCGCGCTTGCTCTCCGTAGGCTTGCACCTGGTTGAATGCAACTACTCGCCCTTGTTCGGGCTCCTGTGTCGAGCTCTGCAGTCCTGCGTCTCAGTCATGGCGTCGTTGAGCCCCTCACGTAGGATCAAGCTGCTTGGCGGCTAAAAGTAGTCTCACAATGCTTTTCAAGTGCCGACTGCCAGCGTCCAACCGCGGCTTTTTTGGAGTGTTTGTCGTTGGGAGCCGTTATTAGATGCGCTTTTGGCGTCAAGGGGTGTGTGTCAGTTGTGCAAAAGTGACAGTATTTGTATATCGCACAAAATAATTGTGGTATCGTGTCTGGGCGGTCGGTACGATACCGGTATTACACATGTTGTCATTAATATCTGATTTATCACACGTTTTGACATTTTCCCTTGTATTTGTCCACTTTGTGTTTCAGGTCTCAGACGTGATACCGGTAAGCTTCCAATCCAAATACAGACTCGTACTCTCTGTGTTCGGCCTGAACCTCGCCAAACTGCGCCACACGACCACGAAGAGCATGATCTTAAGCAGCATCTCGCACTGGAGACGAGGGAAGCATACGAGACGGAAACGCTAGAGTCCAGTTGAGCGAGCCACGTTCGAATGTGTTGAGATTCATTCGCATCATCAGCTTCCTTCGCGTATTCTCTTGGCCGCCTATGCAAAGTGTTGTAGTGCGGTACTACACCAAGCAACCCTCACTGCGATCCTACGCAGCTCAACGCGTCGCGAGGCGCTTCGTGATCTCTGCGAAGCTCTCGCCCTGCACACGGGCGATTTCGAGCTCGAGCTCCGACGGCTGGCGCGAGCCGTCCGAACCAGCGAGGGTGCCAGCGCCCCATGGCGAACCACCGTGGATCTCGTCGATGTTGCCAAGCAGACCGGTGCGGTAGCCGAGCGGCACGATGGTCATGCCCTGGTGTGCAAGGTACGGAAGCAGAGACATGGCCGTGGTCTCCTGGCCACCGCCGAGAGAACCCGTGCTGAAGAAGACGCCGCACGGCTTGCCAATAAGCGCCTTACCCATCCATAGCCCTCCCGTCGCGTCGAGGAGTGACTTCACTTGAACCGGGATCATGCCGAAGCGCGTGGGAGCGCCGAGTAGGATACCGTCGGCGTTCTTGAGCGTGTCCGGAGTTGCGATCGGAATACCTTCCGGTTTCGACGGTGCGTGCATCTGCGTCAGTACACTGTCGGGCAGCGTCTCTGGGACTTGATAGAGCGTCGCTTGAACTCCCAGTACACGTTCCGCGCCAGCCTTGATCGCCTCCGCGAGCTTACCAACGTGGTCGTACATGGAGTAGTAGACGACGGCGATCGTGGTGGTGGGCATGGTGATGTTGATGTTCTTGGGGCTTTATCGGAGGCGACTGGAAAAGTTGGACGAGATGAATGTGGTCGAGCGCACAAGCAAGAGTGAGCGAGCAACCTGGGGGCTGCAGGCTGCTGGCACCGCGAGCTGCTCGAGTTGTTGGATCGACAGCACCCCAACGCCTTCCGTCCACTTTACCTTTCAATCATCAACTTTCGCAGGGCAGCAGGATTATGCCTCGCAAGATTTTGACCGTCCACCACCTTCGTGAATGGTTTGTTGACAAGCACCTTGAAAGGACCAAGCGTGGTTGTTTCGACGGTCGAAATTTGACCTCCATGTTCAATGACCGTCACTGTGACGGGGGAACGCGCGCCCCTGCTGAAGCCTCTTGAGCGATTGTAATCTGTGGCTGAAGAGCGCACGCCATCCATTGCTTCTCCTCCGCTCCCGCATTCGCGTCGATCAGAGCGTGTCTTGATCCTTCCCCGGTTACTGTATTATCCCGCTGTGCTGAGCTTGGTGGCGGACGTCATGACGTGCGTCTTGCGAGCGATTCGACACTGTGATCCTGAGGGCGAACTTAGGGCGAACTTAGTCAGTCCACGAGCTGGTATCCGTCCTCCAACGGAGCAATTTGTCTCGTTTTCTAGGATCAATCGAGTTGAGAGCTGCACCACCCACCACTCAAACAAGGAGAGAGGACGGACGAAAGCACTCTGCATTCGCGTCCTTACGTGACAAAAATGAGGTAGCAACAACCGCAGACGTGCTCTACTCGGCCTTGGCAGTGAGGCGCTTCGCAATCTCCGCAAAACTCTCGCCCTGTACGCGAGCGACCTCGAGCTCGAGCTCCGACGGCTGACGCGAGCCGTCCGAGCCCGCGAGCGTGCCTGCGCCCCACGGCGAGCCACCGTGGATCTCGTCCATGTTGCCAATCAGGTCAGTGCGGTAGCCGAGCGGTACAATCGTCATGCCGTGGTGCGCAAAGAACGGGAGCGTCGACATCGCAGTGACCTCCTGGCCGCCGCCGAGCGTGCCCGTGCTGAAGAAGAGACCGCACGGCTTGCCAATGAGCGCCTTGCCGGCCCAGAGACCGCCGCAGCCGTCCATGAGCGCCTTCAGCTGCGACGGAATCATCCCGAAGCGCGTGGGGAAGCCGAAGATGATCCCGTCGGCGTTCTTGAGCGTCTCCGGCGTCGCGATCGGAATGTCCGGCTTGGGCGGTGCGTAGAGCTGCTTGAGGAGGCCCTCCGAGAGCGTCTCCTCCACCTGGTACAGCTCGATCTCGACGCCCGGCACACGCGACGCGCCGACCTTGATCGCCTCGGCGAGCTTGCCAACGTGGCCGTACATGGAGTAGTAGACGACGGCGATCTTGGTCGTGGTGGTCATGGTTGTGTGTGAGTGAGTGTAGCTGGAACAAGTCGGGTCCGGTCCTGTGCTTCCGATGGGAAAACTGAAAGTGAACACCGCGAGCGAATGCGCCGTGGAGGTGGAGGTCTGCGTCCAGCCGAGTCCGCTCCACGCGGCACACGGTCCCTCCAGCCGCTGTGGGAGCGGAGCCATCCAAGCGCAATTGCAACTTGATGCGTTCAACAATTATTGGGATTCGACATGATATATATCGAGTATACTCGACGCAGGATGCGTTGATGAACGTGTCGAATGTGAAATTCTAGAGGCAACCAGAAAAGGGCACGCCTTCTGAGGCTGTAATCTGCAGTTTGTTGTTTGCGTTGTTACCACACATGTCGCATACGAGTTTGGGCCTGCATTCGCGAGCCAAAGCAGAGCCAAACCTTCAGTTGTGCTGCAAGAGTCTCTCAGTGGTGTGCCTCGCAATGAGATGGGCGTGTTTCGAGCCCAAGAACATCGCTCGGGTCCATCCAAACAAAAAATCATTTTTTTTCAGGAGTGTGCGTGAAGATGTAAATATTTACGATTATAGTCGTAAGTCAAGCCTTACAAATTTCAAGTTTGAACAGCCGTAATCCAAGCAGGGTTGTTGCGGCGATGACGTCCCCGTCGGCTCGGATTTAGGAGACGTATCTCTGTACTGTACTGTGATTCGTGTTCCCAGCCACTGCGTCTCCTTCCTTACTGCGAGGAAATGCTCGCTGTCCCCGCCATGAAGATACGCAGTGCTCTGACTGCCCCGCATGATATGGCAGCTACGAGTGTTCAGTATGGTCTCTTCGAAGGAGCATGAAGATGGCTCATTTCGATGGTCGAAGCAAGGTTGAGGGTTTATCGAATGGTCTGAAGTTCCACGTTTTGGAATTGGTTCAGTACCAACAGTATCGGACTGATGCTGTTCTATAGGTCGATGGTCCTGGACAGTCAGTCGGACAGAACAGTGCAACGCTCATGCGAGCCAGTCGACTGGCGAAGGACATGCAAACACCAGTGCTGTCAATCCAAACCAACAACAGTAACACACTCCACATCAAGTACAGTTTGCCGATCACGCGGTCAACAGGAGCAACGCGGTGATTCCAGTGAACAGCAGCACCACTGCGTCGAGCTTGATCCGATGCACCGCCAAGCTCTGCGCTTCGGGTGTCGGAGCCAGCGTTGCTCTCCGCCCACTGCCTTGCGTACCACGAGCGCAGTCGCCAGTTTCACGCAGTGAACGTGCCAGTCTGCTTGCCGGGGTACGATATATGCGCCGCCAAGCCCAACTCATGGTCGCGTTCATCTTGGTCACCGTCGTTGTCGCTGGTGGTGAGTCGCAGATCTTGCCCTTTGCCTCCGTGCTGCTCACCAAGACGTCCGCTTTCGGCATACATGTACTCAACCGACGGTTGCTCGAGTTGTCGGACCTGAGTGTTGCGACACCGTTCACCTTGAGCGCTACGAGCTCGAGCGGCACGAGCTCGAGCGGCACGCTACGGGGGCTGTACTTGATGACGTCGAACGAGTCGAGAGCCCAGCTCAAGCGTCGCACTCTTGCCAGAGACGAAGACGCTGCCGTCTCCGATAGAACTGATCAGTGCGAACCCCAACAGTATCCGTGATTTCCCCTTCGAAAGTGTCCTTGTCGGACGAGTACCCGATACAGCACCTCGCCGAGCAGCGCGTCTCCGTCAACTTCCGCCCTCTCCAGCAGTTTGAATTGCACAGTCTCGTTCGACGCGAAGCTTTTGGTGACATCATCGACTTCGACGAGCTGCACCACTGTTGTAGAGCTCCCTGAGACCGTGGTGCGGCCACCATTCGCAGCACTCGTGTCGCTCGTTGTGCTGGCTGCGTACGAGTCGAAGACGCGTCCCGGGATCTGAAATCGAACGCTACGATCGGGGACGGCAAAGGGAACTTTCAGGTACGACGAACTGTCGATCGGCACTCACGCGGACAGCGATAGGAACGGCAGCAGTCGGTGAGCTTGTCATGGAGAGCGCCGCGATATGTAGCGTCCATAGAACGCAACGGGCGTGACAACACCAGTGAACGGTTGCTTGGGTATCTCGTTCACCTTGGAGGCCGAGCACGGGGGAGTCGTGAGTTTATCGTGAGTTTATCAAATCGCTGAGTGATCAATCCAAGCTGAGTCTTCACGACGCCTCGACTTTGGGCAGGTGGTATTGTACGATAGGGAAAGCTCCATACAAGCGACAGGTTCAAAGTCCCTGCACGAAGTGTCGACAATTCATTCACATGGCGTGCACGAAGACTCAAGAGTCTTGACAGAATGTGCGCCAACGAAACACGTCCTTGCTGTGGTGGAGGCAACGGCCGCTTCGACACCATGCATAGGTTGAGAAGAAGCAAAGCAGATTCCGGTGCACTTTGCGTCATTCTCCAAGCAAGCTGACGACCGATCGTTCGGTTTGGATCGCCAGTGCCGTCTCAAGACCTTCCTGCGCTCCTGCTCGGCGAGCAGCGGTGTCATCAACGCTGCTTGACATCGTCCGTACAGTATTTGAGGGTTTGGAGGAGGGAACGAGTGACGAGATCAGAGTCAGGTTCCCAACTTGAGTCTGCTCGATGCGGACCTGCCATGGTACAATGTACCGCCCACGACACGAGCTGGGATTGGTGTTCGCATGTCCAGTCAGTCGTGTCCAGTGACACTGGACTCCAGTCACTCGTCTGGGGCATTCGCTCTTTCTCTCAGCATCCCCTCTGGCCCAAACCAACCAAACCAAAAAGATTTGGAGACCAAAAGTGCATGGGCGAATGATGCAAAGTGCGCAGATCGATTATGGCGTTCACGTCCATGGACTGAAAGGGGTTGGTGGGGTGAAGGGGTCGATCATTACCAGCAGGTCAACGGCTTCCGCCATCATTGCTCCGCTCTTGTCAAAGCAAGGCAAAAAGGCTGCCAGCCAACACAAGCAACAAGAGAAAAAAGGAAGGAGCTCCAGGGTCCGCTCACGAGGTTGGCGCAAACCAAGCACATAAGTTCGCAATTTTACTGAGAATAGGGCCTCACATTGCCCAGGTTCCCAAAACAGGGACTATTTGAACAGAAATATGGCCTTCCAAATGCAAAATCTAGCTGTGAAGAAAACAAGGTTGCGTAGCTGAAGCAGACATGGTGGATTGCAAAATGAAGCGAAGTGAGCTGAGCTCTCAGATCGCACGATGAGAAAACGGATCTTGCGATGGCTATCCGAACGGAGAATGTAGCATCGCCCAGCGCGAAAGCTGGAAGGGCCGAGAGGCTCCCCCACCCAAGTCTCCGTTATGGAACAAATACCTGTTCTGGGAATTTAATAATGGAAGAGTCCCAAAATTGACTTGAGCAAAAACAAAAACCTACCTGGTCGCCATTTTTGATAAGTTCGTTTTGAAAAATGGCGACCAGGACTCAAGTCGGACCACGCCTGGCTTGTCTCGCTCCGCCCTGGTTATTTCCGGAAGTTCATTCCGCGCAATCAACCAAGAGTTCCTCCATGACATCTCTTTCCAAGAGCACGAAGTCGCTCTACAAGAACCGCGAATAAACTGCGACATCCACTCTCCCTCGTTTTCTTCATCATAGTATCAACAACAAATCCCACACTTCTTCTGTTGTTCACAGTCGTGAAGCACGACACTCGAAAAACAGCGCACACCCGACACCGTTTAATACTAAAGTATCAGAGACGCGCGATGGACAGCACGTCAGGCGACGCCTTCGCCTTCCTCCTCGACGACCTCGACCACGAGGACCTCGCGCACTCGCTCATGCTCGAGTGTGCGCCGTCGGCCTCCGTTATCGCTGCGGCGCTCGCACAGCCCGCAGCTTCCAGTCTCCACACACCCGCTCAACAGCTACCACAACAACCACCACCACTACAGCCGCCTTCACAGCCTCCCAATGCGTTCGGAGACCTTACCGGGCTCTTTAGCAGCGCTGGTGGACTTGGGGCGCTGCTGAGTGGCAGTGGCGGCGGCCTCAGCGGTCTCCTGGGCGGTGGGGGCGGTGGGTTAGCCGGCCTCTTGGGCGGTGGCAGTGGTGGGTTAGCTGGCCTCCTAAGCGGTGGTGCTGGCGGCCTTGGTGCGTTGCTGGGAGAGGGAGGCGGTGCAGGCGCAGGCGCAGGGCTCAGTGGTCTCGTGGATGCGTTTGGCGGCCCTGCGTCCGTGCTCCAGCTGCTGCAAAGTCCGCTCGTCGCGCCCCACCAGGAACAGATCATGCGGCTCATGAGTGGCAATACCACTGCCGCCCCTATAACGAGTGCGAGTGCGAGTCCAGCGGTACCGACAGGCGTCGAGCTGCTGCTGCAGCAGTTCCGCCACACCGCGTCGTCCGACAACGACGACGGCGACAACGAGACGGACGTCGTGTCGCCCCCGTCCGTCGGCGCCATGTCGGCGTTCACGACCACGGACGACAGCAACACGGAGGACGAGAAGCCGTCGTCTCCAGTGTCGCGAAGGCTCTTGAAGCCCACCACTGCCCACGCACGCGATCCGGACGACGAGCCCGAACACGACCACGACCACGAGCTGCCACGGAAGCCGCCGATGGAGAATTCGACGCGCAAGCGGCAGAAAGAGGAGCTCGCGTACTTGCGGGAGAAAGTGCGGGAGCTCGAGACCGAGCTCTCGGCGATGAAGGACCGGGCGCGGGCGAGCGCCACTGGCCGTCCAGGGGCGGCCAAGCGACTGCAGACGGCGCCAGGCGTGGCGTCGACAGCGAGCGACAGGGACGACGACGGCGAGGACGAGGACAAGGACGAAGCGAAAGCTGCCGACGGGAGCTCTGTGGCGATGGTGGCGACTGCTGCGCTCGTGGGGAAAGTATCGCTCTGGGAGCGCGTCGCGAAACGACAGCTGATTGAGAAGCAGAAGGCCGAAGTGAAGAACCAGAAGCTCAAGGAAGCCCTCGAGTACCAGCTCAAAGTCGCCAAGAGCCTCGAGAAGGTGCTCAAGAAGCGACCTGGCGCCACGGTGCGTGTCGTGTGGTCGTGTGGTCGTGTGTGTCGTGTGTTGGCTGTCGAGTATCAAGTACAAGTATCAAGTATCAAGTATGTCGGAACCACTGACTCGTCTTGTGTCGCGTGCAGCTCTCGACGCAGGTGCTCGAGTCTGTCCAAGTGGTCGACAGCAAGCGGTTCTGTTCGCTCAGCCGGAGCGAAGCGAGCATCTACGACATGCTGATCGCCAACACGGCGAAAGTGTACGCGGAACTGGACGACGTGTGTGCGCGGAACGAGCACATGCACGTCGAAGAGGACGTGAACGACATGACGCTCTCAGTCGACGCGTCGAACCAGCTGTTTATGGAAGTGACGCACGCGAAGCTCATTCCGTTCGACATGCAGACGACGATCAACGGCGTCTGGCGCTGTCTCTCGCTCGCACAAGTGCCGATCGCCGACGGCGGGCTGTACGAAGCGGTCGAGCGCACACACGACACGATCTGCGCCAAGTCGACCATGTCGATCCGCGTGCGGAACACGCACGCGATGGTCTACACGCGGTTCGTGATGAAGCGGTTTGAAGAGAAGGACCGGATCATCCTCGTGTGCGAGTCGTCAACGCACAGCGAAGGGCCGCGGGAGATTGTGAACGGCCTCAAGTGTCTCGAGAAAGGCTGGGTCGTGATCCGGAAAGCGAGCAGCGCCAAGACGAAAGACGGACCGCCGAGTACGCTCATCCAGCTCTGTATGCGCATGACGCCGACGATTTCCGGCGACGTCCTCAAGTCCCAGCGTGGCCACACGGGTGCCGTCACGGACATTATCCTCGGGACGTTCAACAAGAGCCTCGTGCTGCTGTACCAGACGGTCGAGAACATCATCATGGAGACGCTCGCTCCAGCTGCTGCGAAAGCCGTAGCGACCACGACAGAGGCAGGGACTGAGACAGAGACTGAGGCTGGGACTGCACCGTGACGACTGCCTGCGCTCCGGTGCTGCCTGTCGCTAAGCCTGCGGCAGGCGGTGTACATAGTGTGTGTCCAGGTCAGGTCGTGTGCGTGAAGGAAGCGATTCGTGTCGACAAGAGGAAGTGCAGGAGGAGGAGGAGGATGCTGGGGATGAGAGAGATTTTCATGTTTGCCAACCTTTACTTAGGTATCTTGAGGTTGGCCAACCCTCTGCTCCTTTTTTCCTTCTTGACTGCAACCTATAGATACTGTAGGTTGGTATGTAGTGTGCACCAACCTGAATGCGACGAAGTGAGTGAGTGAAGTGTATTGCGTTACTGATCAGATCTGCTATACCCATGCTACCGGTGTCCGCTACCTACGGTGCTTCCTCCGGCAGTGCGCGAGAGCGCTTCTACGTGTGGTCCGCAAGGTGCACGTGCCGCAAAAGTATCTGGAAGTTGTGGGCGTCCTGCGCGGCGTCGAGCGACGTGTGTCCTTTTGCTTCCTGTATCTCTTGGATCCACTGTACTGTGTCGTTGTGGATGTGTTTCACAATGTCCATGAGCTCCGGACGCGGGTGTTGGGGTGTGTGGTGACGTGAGAGATGCGAGCGGAGCGCCTCATTGGTCGCTGCCACCGCCATCCGGTTGTGTTCACGTGAGTGAGTCGTCCAACTTACCACGTGTAGACGGAGCAGGGCCGCTCGACGGCCCTCGTGCAGCCGCCGGAGAGTGGGCCGAGCCGGCACCGAGTCTTCCTTCATCCTCGACATGACTGTGTGGTTGTCACCAACGACGTGTAGATGGCTGCATCCCAGTTCCGCAGCTCTCCGCAGCCCGTTCAGCAGGCCGTGATACGCCGCCGCGTCGCTCGTCGTCCTGTCGTCCTGTCGTCGCAGTATGCCATACTGGTAGCCCATCTCAGGGTGGTGTGCGAAGCGTCGATCCGGACATGTACAGAGCCAGCCGGACCTGCCCCTGAGGCTTCTTCTGTCTCCCCACTAAAGAACACAACGTGCTGGCCGGCGATTCCAGCGGTGCTGTGCGCGCGCGGCTGGTGGGTGGTAGGCGGGCATGCTGTCGATGGCTCGGTGCCACGGAGGACGTGCGTGAGGCGACGGAGCCCGGTAACGAGTGCTGCAGTCCCTGGTGTTGAGTGGCTCCGAAACACGCGCAGCAGTATCCCGTTGCGCAAGCGGAGAACCGAGCGCACGGCGTGCGCCAAGAGAAGCTCAGCCGCGGGGTCCGTCCATGGGTCGTCCGCTGCAAGTTTGCACCTGCTTCGCCAGATGTGGACCATGGCTGTCATGCACATCGATTACCAGACCATGTTTGTGGGTTTGTAGGGGGAGGTGATGTGGGGCTCGCCGTCAGGTGCCTTGCGTGACGCTGACGACGGCGTGCGCGCCGCCGGGCCGCTCTTGGGTGGGGATCGAGGCAGTTTGAGCGAGAAAATGGCACAGGCTGGGTGATCACCGAAGTGCACTCCGTTCTCTGTCCAGCAGGTGACGAAGGCCGTCCAAAGTGCCGCCGCGTGTGGGCACTCCAAAAGTGTGCGCCAGCGTGGCGTTGGCGGATCGAGCGCATGTTCGGTGTGGGTAGTGACGGGCCGAGTCCCGCTGGTTCCACTGAGGAAGTGCTCCGGCCTTGACGCGCAGGAGAAGCTGCCGTGCCGCTGCTGGTATTGCCGGGATTCTGCTGAATTTATTCCACCTCAGTTCCGCCAGTCCCACCTTCACCTGCTGTGCGTCCGAGAGCCCGCTGGCTGGGATGGCGCGGTCCATACGCTGGTCGCGGGCTGCCCTGCCACGATCGCGCAGCTCGGGTCGGCACAGGTCGCGTACGCGCTTGCGTGAGCGCCGCCATCGCGTCTCACCCCCACACCGCTACCATCCGAGAGAAGACCGGGTGCGCGTGGAACTCCACTTTGTCAGGCCGTACGACCGCTGTTGTCTCAGCGTCAGCACTTGAGGCGGTGTCGACGTGTGTGTTCGCCACCTCCATTTTCGTATCACGAGTGGTGAGTCAGTCTGATAGCATGATAAGCCAGTCGTGGTGCGACTCTGCAAGTCGTGCGTACGGTCGCATGCTGGCCGTGTCGCGCGGTCAGTCGAGCAGCGCTGGGTAGGCGAGGATGAGCATGCCACAAAGTCGCTCGAAAGCTCTTCTGGTAGGAGCAGAGCACGTGGTGCGTGGTGTCCGCGCCTTGTGCTCGAAAAGCATCACTCCTCGCGATTCCCACGTCCAGCCTACGACGTCGCTCAGCAGATGCGCAGCGGTGTCCCCAGCTGCACGGGGAAAGCTGCCGTTGTCCCGTCCGCTTGTCGTAGCCATGTGCCATGACATATGTCACAGTACGGGAGCCATTCTCTGCATAACACGCCGTGCAGCTTCCTCCGCCGTCTCAGAACTGCCTCGAGCTCCACGTTGCCGTCGAGCGCTGCCCGTTTTACGTACTTGCCGCTGACCCACCGCGCCTCACGTACTGCGGCACCGAGCGCACAATGTATGGACGCCGCGTCCGACCCAGACTGGCTTCTGTTGCCGCGCCCAAGTGCCCCATCGCTCGGTCTGCGCCGATTAGCGTCCATCTGCATCGCAGCGGACAGCAGCCGGGACCTAGTTTCCCAGAGCGTCCGCCGGAGCCGCTGCGCTTGTTCCACGCTCCCTTCGGCTGTGATGTAGGGTGTCTGTCGACCATGACCAACCGCGAGCGCGTCACCGATCAGCCGCTCGAGTGCGCCTGCGTCTGTCGCCCACTTGGTGACCGTGGTGACACTGAGTCGGAGTAGCTCTCCGATGACGTCCGGGCACCCAATGCCGCCGTCTGCACAGCTAAACCCTGCTTGCTCCTCGCTCAACCATGCCCTGCGACGCTTCCCGTGACTGGATCCCCACACAAAGCTTTTGGTGAAGGAATGCAGGCGAGCTACAATGGGTGGTGGTGGCCAGGAGTGTCTGGCAATGAACACAATCTTCGGCACAGCGATCGCTCGCGCCAGCTCGGCCCTCTGCATGCACGTGTGCGTCTTGTCGGCTGCTAGTGAGAGACGGGTCTTCAGCGCGTCGAGGCATCGCGTCCACTCCTCATTCACCACGTCGCCGTGCCCATGTACACTCCTGGCAAAAAAAGGGTTTATTGCGACAAGCTAGGACCAGAAAGAGAAGGCGGTTGGGTGAAAATATACACCCTGGAATGTCGCGCAGTCAACCTGACTGCACGACATTCCCCTTTTCTAATTGGTGACTGCCAGTCACCAATTTAAAAAATTCACTTGCCAGAGCACAATCTACAACAAAACAGTCGCCAAGCAAAAAAAGCTCGACTTGCAAAGCACGATATGCCGCGACAGCGGCAGCTGTGAGCCTAGTACCCCAAAATAACTCATTCCGCCGCGGAGTTGCGGTCCGAAGCGGAGTGCATAAACATGTGCAGAGCAAGCTGAAGGCACAATGCAACAATATGTTTTTTTCGCCAGCCGGAAGGGCGATACTGTACAGTACCCGGACCCTATTGCAAAATAGTCTTGATTTGTAAGGAGTATGATATCCAGTATAATATACCCGAATCGGTATATATCATATATACCGATTCGGGTATATTATACCGGAGACCCCTCAAAACAAAAGTATACTAGTGGCGTTTTTGAGGTTTTTTTAACCACGCATACGCCGAAATACCTCTTCATCTCAGCTATAGATTGAGCCGCTGCTTGAAAGCATCGCAGTTATAGTTGCTGAGATCGAGTAACTTGAAAAAGTTACCTCGGTTAAGTACGAAAAATGTGTTTTCAGATTTTGGTATATAAAAGCCAAGTAAATTTTGCTCTTTCAAATGGGGCTTTGAACTACGTCTAAATGTATCTGGATCTGTTTCAAATATGGCCGAATTGAATGAAATTAGACCCAATTCAAATTGATCCTCAACACAGTATTTATGATTTTCTCCTCTGCGTGTTTTTGGAAGGATTTTTCCATTTACTTTGAAGGCCACTAGCGAAAAACCTCAAAAATGCCACAAGGATACTTTTGTTTTAAGGGGTCTCCTGATACTGGGAAAATTAATGAAATCGGACCCGCATGTTACCTAATTTATACATTCG
Source organism: Globisporangium megalacanthum (assembly GCA_023334115.1). Taxonomy (NCBI): domain Eukaryota; phylum Oomycota; class Peronosporomycetes; order Pythiales; family Pythiaceae; genus Globisporangium; species Globisporangium megalacanthum. The sequence continues at coordinate 831 of JAASGD010000765.1, read as the reverse complement.
GACATTTACAACATAATTACAGGAGGAGGGCACAGTTCAGCCTTCGCGTGGAAAGGTTATTTATAGCGTACGAAAAGGTTATTAATAGTCTGCGAAAACTCCCTAGTACCCCTGGCTGCGAGCGCGACGTCCTGTCATAACAGCTTCACCTCCAGCCCGGAGGCACTTTTCGCTCTCGCTTCGCAAGATGTGGCCTCTCGATGACATCTGGAGCTCCGACGAGGACGACTCCAGTGACGTCGGGTCAGACATAGAAGTTGACGTGCATCACGGCGTTGACAACTCGAACGCGCATGACAGTCGCAGCGACCATCACCTCGAGACAGAGAATGACCGCGCTGACGCGATGGAGTGGTTCGAAAGCCAGACGTACACATCAAAGGCAGACGTGATACTGTGGAGAAGCGAATCGAGAATGTTTCGCGGTTCTCGCACTCGCCGTCGGTGATCGCGCCCTGGACGAGGGGGTGATCCTATCCAAATCGTCCAGCGCGCACGTTGGCGCTAGCGCTGCTCACACTGTGTACCCGCGCGGGACGACGGCAAGTTCAGGGTCCGAGACGTCAAGCTCTCCGGGACGACGGACGGGAGGAGCGGACGGGTGGGTGGTGCACGGCAGGATGGGCTTCTACCGTCGGCGCAGAGGGGTGGGTCTTCTGTTAACGGCCATGGCGGTCTTGACCGGGATGCTGTACGTGTTCTTGGGGGTGTTCTTATGTCTTTGCGAGGGTTTACGTGGTGCCACGGGCCACACGGAGTTGATTGAGTGTGCCCGGGGACGCACGAGCAGGCCAAAGACTTCGCTGGACTTGTGTAGAACGAGGTAGATTC